>QARZ01041095.1:199983-217563 GCA_013407115.1 Glycine latifolia
AATAATGTTGATGTTGTTGATGATGTTGAATATTGATGTTTATGATGATGGTATTGAAATAAAATGATGTTGATGTTGTTGATGACATGGAGATGTCATGATGTTGATGTTGATAATGACATTGATGAGAGATAATGTTGATGTGAACAATGTCATTGTGTGATGTGGATATACGTGGATACCCATGGGGGTGCATGACGGGTTATCTTTGTGGGGAAGGATTTGTTCCTAGCTAGGTCATGCATTGATGGTGCCCATGGCTGTATGCTGTGTATGTACACAGGGGTGTAGTGACTGATTGGTTATCCTTTTAGGGAAGGATTTGTTTCTAGTCAGGTCATGCATTGATGGTGCCTATGTTTCATACTTCATAATTGCATTGATGGAAATAGAATGGTGGCAGTAAGTACCAGGGATACTAGGGGACATATCACTCTGTTTTGAACTCCCTTGAGACTCAGGGCTGATCACTATGGGGGGAGCGATCTGTGCATGACAGGGTGACCTCGATGAGCTACTACATCATTATCCTAAGAGAGGCTATTTCCATGAGGATGGTACCACATTGCATTCTGAGAGATAAGTCAGGTGCATGCATCATTCTAAGCATGATTGTTTTGATTTGTGAAATATAGTGGATGACTTGTTTGTTGAGTGTGTATTGAATTGATGGACTATTGAGGATGATTGTGGTTTTCATTATTGATTTATTTTTTATCATTGTCATCTTATGCTTGTTGTATATGTATAATAAACTCACCCTTGCATTTATTGTACTGTGTGGTTGGTACCTGTGATGATCGCGAACTTTTGTTCGTGTTAGCAAATGAGCAACATTAGGTGACTCTGGAGGGAGATTCTTTTTGGTTGGAGTCGCCAAATCGGCGTGATGATGTTGGAATTCTTTTGGAAAGAGTTGTGTTTTGTTAATCAACTCTTCCTTAGTTAGTCCCTTGATTCTTTTTGTTGGACATGTAAATTCTGGGGATAAGTGCTTGTAGTTAAAACTAAATTAAGATTGATATGTACCGATTTAATATATATATATATATATATATATATATATATATATTCAATTACGCAATTACATCGTGGGTATGATAATTGTATTATCGCAAAAAATTTACTCTCATTTTCATAATCAAATTAATGGAGTTTTTTTTTTATTAAAATCTAAATTTGCACGATTAGAGTTAGTGATATAGTAGCAATGAGGCAGGTTGTTACATCATCAAAGGTTTTTTGCAATTTAGCTTAGCAATCATATGACAATTAAATCAACAGTTCCAAAATAAATAATTCTAATGTAACTTTTGAAAACAAGGATGAACACACACAATTAACCAATGGGGGTGAGGGAGAATTGGTTAAAACTTAGCCTTTAAAAATCTTTGAAAAACCAGCAGCGGAATTTAGATCGTATCACAATTAAAGCTTGGTAAAAACTTCAGTTTTTAATTAATCAAGTTCACCCTTCACCTCAAGCAATTTCAAAAACTTTTTTTGTTGACCTTAAAAGAGATCAACCACAAGACAAGTTAGATTCAGATAACAAGACTTAGAAACAAGTATAACACCAAATCTATATTAGTTCACCCCTTAAATGAGAAGCTACATCCAGTGTCTTCTAATCAAAACTGATTAGAGTTCTACTAAATCAAATCAGTTCTTTACAAGCTATTACATGTGATTACCTTTACCAAACCTAGATAAAGAACCTGAAATCTAACACCCTATTAGACTTCTAATCACAAAGAACCTGAGAACCTTACTTAGTTCTTTCCCTCTAGAGAACACTACTCTAGAACAACTTTAAAGAAAACTATTTGATCTTAGTACTTACAAAACTAAAAGATACAAATCAAAACAATGTAAGAGTTCAAGAGAGATACAACTTTTTGATCCTCAGTAGATGAATGTATGAATATTACCAATCAAATCAAGTTGTATGAATGCAAATGATGAAAATCAACTCTCTTGACACTTCTTGTTGAATATTGTTTACAACATTATCATCAATGAAGCATGTGCACTTGTGATTTGAAACAAGATGAATGACACTTCAGAAAATATATTTCTTGAACCTCTGAAAGCTTTGGGATTATTGCGAATTTAGTAAGCTTAGATTACTTGACTTGTTACAAATGCACAGACCCAATAACTTTAAATAGAAAACAAATTTAACTGCATATAATCGATTAAAATGATATGGTAATTGATTAATATGCCAAGTAATCGATTAAAGTGGTCTTGAACCAATATGGAAATATTCTAAGAACAATGTAATCGATTGAAAGGATATGTAATCGATTAAGGCAGTTCGTGTCAATTTAGAAATAAGCCTATGTAATCAATTACGATTATTGGTAATCGATTAAGGCAGTCCAACATAGTTTTTGGAATAAGATTGTGTAATTGATTACGATTAAATGGTAATCGATTAAACTGTTCTTCAAGGCTTTTTAATAGATTACACAAGCTGGTAATCGATTAAATCAGTGCACAAATATTTTTCCAAAAAATTAAATCATGAAACTTCTTTCTTAATGCAAACATGTAACCTTATATGCTTTGCTTAGATCATGAATGCATGTATATGATTATGCTTATGCAATGCAAGGATCATTAGATAACTTCATTAAATTGATTATGAAAATGATGGTAAATTTTTCACGATAATACAATTATCATACACATATTACATTTACATAATTAAATACATATGTACATATATATTAAATTGGTACATGTCATCCACATGTTAAAACTTCTTTTAATTTTTACATGTAATACAAATAAAATTACATATCTAACAAAAAGTCAAAGAACTAAATAAGAAAGAGTTGATTAAAAAAATATAACTTTTTCCCAAAAAGAAACCCAACGTCATCATGTTGGCTTGGCGACTCCAACCAAAAAAAATCTCCCTCCAGAGTCACCTAAGGTTGCTCATCTGCTCACACGAATGAAGGTTTGCGATCATCACAAGTACCAACCACACGGTACAACAAATGCAAGGGTGAGTTTATTATATAAAACCAACAAGCATCAGATAATAGCAGTTGGAAGAAAAACAACACAAATCACCACAATTATTACCACAAACCGCTTGTTCCATTACACATTCAACAAAAATAGTCATCCAATGCATTTCACAACTCAAACAATCATATTCATAATGATGTATGCATCTAAATCATCACTCAACATGCAATATGGTACCATTCTCATGGAAATAGCCTCTCTCAGGAAAATGATGCAGTAGATCGTCGAGGTCACCTTGTCGTGCACTGGTTGCCCCCCCCCTATGGTAATCAGCCCTAAGTCATAAGGGAGTTCGAAATAGAGTGATGGCCCCTAGTACCCCCGTACTTACTGCCACCATTCTATTTCCATCTATGAAATATGAAGTATGAACATGGGCACCATTAATGAAATGACCATGGATAGATAGAGACTGAAATTTTAACAATCCTTTTCTTTCTTGGGATGCTTAAAATTCGTAAACCCACCCTCCCAAGGTTATCCAACCGGTCAATGTAACCCACATGGACATACACAACATACAATCATAGGCACCATCAAAATGCACTGGCTATGGATAGTTAGGGACCAAAATTTTAAACAATCCCTTTCTCTCTAGGATGCTTAAAATTCATAAGCTCACCATTGCAAGGTTATCTAATCAGGCACCCCCCATGGTATTCAAGTGTATCCACATCACACATTTCATTATCATCATCATAGATATTAAACTCAGCTCATTTCAACATCAACAACCAATTCATCATCATCTCATTTAAGCATCCCCAACCACATAAACATCATCTCATTTCATTCACAATCCATATTACCACAATACGGGTATTTTAGAAAATTCTAAATTAAAGAGGAGGACTACAATATAAAACAACGCACTCTTATGCCCATTTAAAAATTGAATAAAAAATTAAATAGGAAAACATATTATAAAATTTTGGGTAGAGTCTCCTTTGTAATTAAGAATTTTCTCAAAAATCCAATCATTACAACAACAATATCATTTACAATTTTATCCATCAACAAACCAATTCATTGCGTCCCATTAGTTAAAAACACAGTTTTTTCTTGAAAACGAGCACACACAGGAACAAACACACATCAATCATAAATACATCGCATCCCATTAGTTAAAAGCGTAGTTTTTCCTGAAAACCAGCACACAGCAGGGACAGACAGTTATCTTTATAGTTGGACTCCCTAGCCCCCAACTATCGCCAAAATAATAAACTCCCCTTACCTATCTATATCTCTCTATTAGCTCCTTGAAACGTTGTTTTGGGATCTCTCAAGTTCACGTGCTTTGGCCCAAACACAGAGCTCTATATACCAAATTGAAGATAATTTAGCATAGATTTCAAAACAATGCTAACATTAGCATTCAGGGTCAAATACCCACTCAAATTTAAAAAGAGACTAAAATGGTGTTTTGGGAGTCCACATCAAAAGACATCATTTTGAAATTCCGATCACACTAATGTGACCAGGGTTCAACAAGGATCACATAAATGACATTGGTTTCATAAAAAAGAGACTTTTACAAAACATCTAATTTTCAAAGGGTTTTCAAAGGAAGTATAGAAAAAACAATAACGGTACCCGAATCGCAAGAGATATCAAGAGAGGCTTAAACTAGCTAGAAGAAGACAAAGGAAACCAAGATTACCTCAAGGAAACCAAGAAAGGAGGATTGGAGGTTCCGTTCTCTATCAGATCCTTGAGTTGAGTTTTGAAGATTCCACTCTGATTAAAGTGCTCCTCTTCGTGCAATGGTCCAACGGTAAGCGGCGATGCCTCGTGGTGGTCTCCGGTGGCTGTGGGTGGTGGAGGATGATGGGGGGAGGTGGGTTGGCTGTTGGGAGGAAGAAAGATCACCATTTTCGTGATTTGGAGGCTGAAATACATATTTAACACCATCTTGACTCGCCCAAATTCTAGAATTTCTTCTTCAGTGAAAGATTAATTGCTCATGATTCGTATGTTATTTAGTCAATCGCAACGGTCAAAGCTTTCATATGCGGGTTAGAAACCCATCTTTAAAATATGAAGGCGATCCAACGGTTAACTAATGAAGAATGGTTATTTTACTAAACAAGTTGTCGGGTCAAACTCAGAATCACACAATTCAACGCAGCTCAAACAAACTCCACATAACTTGACATCTATGCCAAGCAATAGCACAAGAATAATTTACACCACAATCATTCAACTAATCCAAACTTATCAAACTATCAGATAACACAACAATCACATCAAACATCTATTTATCAAAATTTCAGGGCGTTACATAAAAAGCTAAAATATTCTTAAGCAAAGACCTTCATTCTTGACTTGATCTTCTTCTGAGCTCCCCCTATATCCAACAACTATATTCAGATGCATGGTTTTCAATGTCAAGTTTTCTACTGTTTAAAATTACTCTGCTGCTTAGTTTTCAAAGTTTTACTCTCCTAACTTATTCTTAGTGCTCTCGGTGCTCTAGGAATTGGATTTTCAAAAATCTTATATGCTACCCTACATTTTCACACCTAATAAACTCATTTTTAAGGTAGAAAATTTAATAAAAATAGTACATAGTTCTGTAGCACTTAGTCCAATTTTGTGACAGATTTTCATTCTACAAAATGTCCTTATACTTTTTTTATTCATAACTTTTGCTAGATAACTATGATTTAAGTGAAATTTAAGGCCAACACTATGTTTTAACACCTAAAGAACTCATTTTTGGCATAAAAAACTCAGGGAAACATCTTAGTATACAGGTCCAGAACAGGGCAACAAACACGAAAATTTCAAGACAACAACATGTTCAAGGAAGTTCAATAACAAGCAGAAGGTTTAAGAGTAGGAGAGTCCCCTTACCTCTTGATGAAACTCATGAAATTTAGAAGGAAGAATGAAGGATATTCAAATTTCAAAAGGTTTTTCTTCATGAATAAAAGTGAACATTTTAATTTAATAGAGAAGATAAAACAAGAAAATGAAGATTATTCAAGTCTAGATTGGAGAATGGAAAATTTTCACCTAAGCTTGATGGATCAATGACTCAAGAACACTAGGAGAAGCTTGAAAGAATAAGCAAAATGGACCTTTTCCCTTCAATGTTGAGGTTGTAAAAATGGAGGAATGAAAGGTTGCAATTTTTTTTCCCTTAAGGAACAAGAAGATATGGTGGGAGCTTCAAGATGACAAGCTCAAATGACAGTTGAATGACCCCTTGGCTGGCCATTTCAACGTGCCACTCCATGCCTCAAATGGGTGGTTTTAATTTTTGCAAAATTACCAAAAATGGAAGTGACATGATTATCTAAAAATGAGTATTTTCACTTTTTACAAAAATTAGTAAATCTTATCTTAATCACCTAGGTTATTGCACTAATATCCCTAGGGATACGTGTACCCAAAGTGAACGTCACATAGAGAACACTCTTACACAAAGTTAAATTACACTGTCGCCTAGTGCACAATGCAATTTTGCTACAGATGGAATTTTTGTTCAGACAATTTCCAAAATTCTACCAGCTTACTAAATAAATATGACTAACATGAAACTTATACAATTGATATTATATAAAGAATAAATTAAATCACACAAACATATAATTAAATTACACAGTACATAATTTCCACTCCTTAACAATGCAATTTTACACGCGTAGAAAAATAAATTAAGAAGGAAATTTCAGGGTGTTACAGTCTTGAGGGTAAGATCCACTCTATTGTCCATTGTTCATCTGGTGTCATCAGTCTTCTATCAAGCTTATTAAAAAGTTTTGTCACTTTGATAGGTTCTTCAGCTAACATCATGATTTTCCTTTTGCTCTAGATGCTCAGTCACGACCTCTATGAGACCGACTTTTGTGCTACATATATCTCCTATAAGTGTTTGATTCATTCTGTAATGACTCACCTCGTCACTACGATATCACTACTCTAAACATGTAATCTCATTTTATAATGAAAACTCCATTAATTTGATTATGAAAATGGTAGTAAATTTTTCGTGATACTACACTTACCAGACATTGCATAAATACATAAATAAATAAATAGATATACATATATCTATAAATTGAACCACATATGTCATTCACATGTCAGAACTTAGTTTAGTTTTTAAATGTATTTAAGTTTGAAATTTACATGCCCAACCAAAAAGTATTTAAGGAATAAACTAAGAAAGAGTTAATAACAAAACACAACTCTCTCCCAAAATGAATTCCAACGTTATCACGTCGGCTTGGCGGCTCCAACAAAAAGTATCTCTCTCCAATATCACCTATTGCTGCCCATCTGCTCCTACAAATGAAAGTTCACGATCATCACTGGTACCAACCACACTGTACAAAATTGCAAGGGTGAGTTTATTATACAAAATCAACAAGCACCAGATAACAATAATTAGAAAGAAAGCAACAATAACAACCACAATTATTCTTGGTAATCAATCACTCAAACACACACTCACCAAACTAGCCATCCATTTTTTCCACAATTCAAATCAATTATGCTCAAATGATGCATGCACCTAACTCCACTCTCACCATACAATGTGGTACCATCAGAAATAGCCTCTCACTTAGGAAAATGATTTAGTCGTTTGTCGGGATCACCCTATTGTACACTGGCCATTTCCCCCCCAGTGGTGATCAACCTGAGTCTTAAGAGAATTCTAAACTGAGTGACATGCCCTGTAGTATCCGCATTTTTATCCTCATAAAAACCACAGGTACACACTGCCTTCATTCTATTTCCATGCAATTATGAAGTATGGAACATGGGTTCATCAATGCACTGACCGTGGATAGAGACCGGAATCCTAAGCAATCCCTTCTCCTATCTAGGAATGCTTAAAATTTGTAAACTCTTCCCCGCAGGGATATCCAACAGGTCACTGCCCCCCCATGTTTGTAATACATCCATCACGATGACATCATCAACATCAACCTCATCTCTCATCTATGTCACCATAAACATCAATATCATTTCATTCAATATCATCAACAACATCAACATCATTATCATAAACATCAATATCATCTTATATTAATATAATCATTAACATAATCTCATTTCAATATCATCATCAACATCACAAACCTCATTCATTCACAATCCATATTACCACGAGTGGTATTTTAGGAAATTTCTAAATTAAAGAGGAGGACTACAATATAGAAAACAAACTCTTATGTCTATTTAAAAATTTAATAAAGAATTAAATAAAAGAATGTATTATAAAATTTTGGGCAGAGTTCCTCTATAATTAAGACATTTCCCAAAAATCCAATAATTACAACAACAACAACATCATTCACAGTTTTATCCATCAATAACAAATTCATCGCATCCCATTAGTTAAAAAAATAATTTTTGTTGAAAACGAGCACACAACAGGAACAAACATACATCAATGATAAATATATTGTAACACCCTGAAATTTCGGTAACTTAAAATATATGTGTGATGTATTTCTTATATGATTTGATTAATTTATTAATTAGGATTATTTGAAATGTTATGTGAACTATCCTTGTGCCATTGTTTGGTGCAAATGTCAAGTATGTGAAGTTGTTCGAGCTGCGTTGTAATTGAGTGATTTCGAGTTTGACCCGAAAACCTATTTCAGTAAAATAATTATTCTGGATTGGTTAACCGTTGGATCTTCTTTAAAATTTAAAAATAGGTTTATAACCCATATATGTAACGTTTGACCGTTGGGATTTTCAAGTTAATGTCTGTAACATGAAAATTTAATTTTTCACTGAAGCAGAAAATTCTAGAATCTGGTCAGCTCGCCTAGGCGAATTTAGCAGGCACTTTTGCTAGCCTGGGCGATTGGAGGCGGTGCTGAATATGTATTTAAGCTTCCAAGTCATGGAAATGGAGGTTTTTGCCTCCCAAAAACCTTCCCCAACCTCCCACCATCACCCTCCACCACCCAAGACCACCGGAGACCACCACGGACCGTCGTTGCTTGCCACGAGACCACTACACGGAGAAGAACTCTTTAATTGGAGCAAAATCTTTGAAACTCTTCTCAAAGTTTTGGTAGAGAATGGAGCTCCCAATCCTCCTTTCTTTGTTTCCTTGAGGTAATCTTAGTTTCTTTTGTCTTCTTCTAGCTAGTTTAAGTCTCTCTTGATATCTCTTGTGATTCGGGTACCGTTATTGGCTGTTTATATACTTCCTTTGAAAAACCCTTTGAAAATGAGATGTTGTAAAATTCTCCTTTTTATGAAACTGATATCATTTCTGTGATCCTTGTTGAACCCTGGTCACATTGGTGTGATCGGAATTTCAAAATGATGTCTTTTGATGTGGACTCTCAAACCACCATTTTAGCCTCTTTTTAAATTTGAGGGGGTATTTGACCCCAAATGCTAACGTAGCCTTGTTTTTGAAATCCATACTAAATTATCTTCAATTTGATATATAGAGCTCTGCGTTTGGGTCAAAGCACGTGAACCTGAGAGATCCCAAAATGACGTTTCAAGGAGCTAACAGATAAATATATATAGGTAAGGAGTAACACCCCAAATTTTGGAACTACAGTCAATTGATGGTCTGTATTCAAATTACTAGGGTAAAATGTTAATTAGAGGCAGTACAAAAGATTTGGGAGAAATGACGAAAATACCCCTGGACATTTTGAAAATGACCAAAATACCCCTAGGTATTTTAGCAAGATATTTTAAGGAGGAAACCTTATAAATACCCTTGGATACTTTGGAAATGACCAAGAAAACCTTTAGGGTGACAATTACAGAGATACTCAGAATATTTTTGAAATGACGATTATACCCCTAGGGTGAATGGTGAAATTACCAAAATGCCCTTTAGGTCAAAAATGATCCGATGGCTTTAGAAATTTGTGGGAACCTGAGTATTGGATAAAATACTTTTAGACAACAAATTATCAACATGGTTGGTGGAAGAGAACCATAAACTATAATTTCTAGGAATTTTGATAGATATTTTGAAAAAGAGCTTAATATAGACTACCTCAGGTATCAGAAAACCTCAGGAAAATAATAGATACAATCTATGGAGTTTTCTCTTAATTATGAGAGGGATAGGATTCCTAAAAATGAGTTAGCTTAGTAATTCTAATAATTCAAGGCAAAATGAACCAATAAGAGTAAAATTTAGTTATTATAGGTAATAAAGGAAAAATTGGATTGATTTGGATTTCTAAATTAAGTTTTGACTGTATAATGCAAGATCAATGGAGAAAGCTTTAAGAAACTTCAAGAATGGGCACATGGATATTTAAGAAGCTAGGATACATGCCATTGGTCCATTTGTAAAGTAAGGTAATAATGAATTAAGAAGATTTTTTGAAGTAAACCTCCTCTTGACTCCTTTGGACGCGTGGACATTTCTACACATTATTTCACAGATCCCTACGGTCCAAAATTATATATTTGAGATAGGAGTATGATTTTAAAATTTTAAGAAGATCCAACGGTTAACGAATCCAGAATCAATATTTTACTAAAACGGGTTTTGGGAAAATTCAAGAAATGAAGAAAGCACGAAATTCCCTTAAAAGCTTGGCTAGTCCACGTGAATTGGTGACATTTGCTCTTCAAGTAAGCTATGGCACGTGTACCATCAAGAAGAATGAAGAAACCTTGAGAAAAATCAAGAATAAGGACACTTGGATGATTAGAAATCAATAGCCATTAGGATTTGTCCATGTAGAAAGCAAGGTAATTATGAGTTTGGAGATTTTTCTACACAAAGCCACTTTACCTAGCCTATAAAAGGGTGGTGGGGATCAAAGTGAAGGCAACATTCACGTGTAGTATTCCTCCTCCATCCTACATCCCTTTCACTTAAATTCCAAAGACAAACCAAGGCCCATAACCCTTGAAAGTTCACATGAAGAAGCTAGGAAGTCTTGGAAGCTAGTTGCTAAAATTCCAATCTAAGAAAGCAAGGTATGGGGAAGTTTATGATGAACTATGTTTGAATATTAAGCTTCTTAGTTGTTTCCATAGAGAATCATGTCTTGTATTCTAGGTGTTTGATGAAATGCCTCAAAGAATTAAGAATTGCTAGATACATGATTACTTGATTAAGAGACTTGGTCTTAGGTTAAAGAATAATTGATGTATAAATAATTAGAGCTTAACTTAATGAAGGAATGAATGGTATTTAGAATTGTAGGTATTATGGCCAGTAGCGTGAGAAGTGCTCCAGAAAGCCATTTTCCACTGGAATGCCACGCCGGTAGCGTGGGAAGTGCCTGCCCCAGAAAGCCATTTTCCACTGGATTTCCACGCCGGTAGCGTGGGGGCCACGCTGGTAGCGTGGGACTCTCGCTAGGGGGCCTATAAAAGGCCATTTTCGCGTTTTTGGGCTTCAAAACTGCTTCTTTTTCTTCCTCTGAGCCCTTTCCTCCATTAATGAAGTGAAAAGCTTCATATCTTCTCCATTATTCACCTAAACACTTGATAACCAACTAGGAAAGTGATTAGAACCTCTTGATAAGCTAGATTCCAGCTTCAATTTCTTGAGAAAACCATCAATCGGAGAGATCCCGTTCTCTAGGGAACTTGGGAAAACTGAGTTTGGAAGGGAAAAAAGGCGATTCAAGGACGCCAGAGCTTGGAGAAGTGATCCTCCAACCTTCCTCGACAGTTTTGAGGTAAGAAACTCGATCTTTAACCGATTGAATTGTGAAAAGGATTCTGGATGAGTTTGATGAACTTTTGGATAAATGAGTGAGTTAGGGTCGAAACTAGGCTGGGATTCTTTAGAGATATATGCTCAGGAGGCTGTTTAGATGAACGTTAAGCTTTGAATCTTGAGTATTGATAAAGTTTAGTTTTGACTCTGACATCTGTATGAGTAGGAAGAATGTTGATATAATGATGAGTTTGAGTCTAAGTACCTTTACAAAAGATGATCAGGAGGCTAAATAAACAGTGAATATGTGTTGAAATAGCCGTTATGATAAACTTGACAAATATTGATATTTGGCCTGGCTAAGGAAATTGAATCCTTTGAATTGGCTTATACAGAGTCTGAGAGGGACTCTAGTATGTTAGATAGGCCGAGATAGATCCTGTTTAGGGTCTGTGAAGCGCCTTTGAGGTGATGGGGTCTGATAACCTTAAGATAGAGAACATAGAGGTTGAAATGGAAAGGAATCGCGTTTCTTTTCATTCTAACGGTCGAGAACCGTTGTACAGTATTTAAATGCCTTGTAAGGTTAGGCTGGTTACTGATATATGCTTGTTGCCTTGATATAGGGCGTGACACCGAGGGTGTTGGTGGTGTAGACCACAGTCCAGGGATTGGACAGCAGAGCACTGCCTTGTCAGGTAAGCTCTTTGCTCTTGGGACTGTTCCCACTGCTGTGTTCCACCATACTCTGAGGGAGTGATGGTTACATTCATGATGCATGTGCATTGCATTGGTTATTGCAGTATTCTCATGATGATAGGTATGCATTATGCTATGTTTTGTATGTATAATTGTGTTCTGAATAGATCTTCTGGCCAGTAGATAGATATGGACCTCCCTAGGAGTAGAGCGCACCTCCTCCTAGTTTGGTTTGCTCACGTAAAGGGTGATGATGATCCCTTAAGACCAAGAGATAGGTGGGCCCGTTGCGGATGAGACCTATTCTCGGAGGTACCATATGTCGTGCATCCATGCGTAAAGGGGTAGCTCCTGATGGGATGACACGGGGTGTGAGTTCCGGCCTCACACTAGATGCTGATGATGATGCATCTTTATGTAAGGGTGATGATGATCCCTTAAAGACCCAGAGATAGGTGGGCCCGTAGCAGATGAGACCTATTCTCTGGGGTATCCTGTACAGGGTGATGATGATCCCTACTGTATACATTAGAGCTAGATGATGGCTATGTATTGTTGTGAGGGCCGGGAGGCCTAGTGATTGTGATACCTGTGATGCTGTGTGCCTTGAAAGTGAGCCAGGGGGAGGGAAAAGCCTCCAAGAGCCCTGAGCTTACTGAGATTTTTATCTCACCCCTGTTTGGGGATGTTATTTTCAGGTGATGCTGATGGCAGAGGCGACAGGTCCCAGGGCGGGAGGCCTCAGTAGGGACAGACTCTGTGTAGCTGTTGGGACAGCATGTTCAGAGCACTGTTGCTCAGTTATTTTGCTTATGTTTATGGTTTTGTACCCCTGTGAGGGAAGATATACGTGTGCATATAGTTTTGATATGTATATTGTATTATGTACATATGATTAACTCTCCTGGTATATCTGCATAGATATTATAGTCTTATCTGCCGTTATTTTGAGTTATCTGGATCATTGAGTCTTGTGTGATGTCTTGGCATTTGTTTCTGTTACTTTGTTTTAGTACCATACATAATGAATTAGGAAACATGGTTTCGAAAACGTTTCCGTGGTTGGAATTAATTGGCTTTATATTAATTACTGCGCTTATCTGATTAAGTAATATGTTAATACACCGGATGCATACGGGGTGTTACATACATGGGGGTGCATGGCGGGTCACCCTTGCGAGGAAGGATTTGTTCCTGGCCGGGTCATGCATTGATGATGCCCATGTGACATACTTCATTTGTTTTACGGAAATAGGATGATTGGCTGCAGAGTATACTAGGGGGGCACAACTGTTTGGAACTCATTTACTAAGACCCATGGCTGATCACCACTAGGGGGGAGCGGCCTGTGCACGACAGAGTGACCCTGACATCATGCTGCATCATCTCCCTGTGTTGGACTATTTCCGGGATGGTACCACATTTCATGGTGAGAGATGAGTCAGGAGCATGCATCATTCTAAGCATTATAGGTTGATTGTGGAATGTATTTGGATGACTGTCCCTGTTTGTTGTGTGATGAAATGATCAGGTGTTGTGATGATATTGTGATGTTTTGGATTGCCTTCTCTAACTACTGTTATCTATTACTTGTTGGTTTTATATAATAAACTCACCCTTGCATTTGTTGTACTGTGTGGTTGGTACCTGTGATGATGGCGAACTTTCATTCATGTGAGCAGATGAGCAGCAGTAGGTAACCTTGGAGAGAGATCTTCTTTTTAGTTGGAGCCGCCAAGCCGACGTGATGACGTTGGATTTCTTTTTGGAGAAAGAGTTATGTTTTGTTAATCAACTCTTTCTTAGTTAGTTCTTTGGCTTTTTGTTAGATATGTAATTTCGGATGTATATACATGTAAAACTAAATTAAGTTCTAAACAAGTGAATGATGAGTACGGATTAAGTATATGTATACATATGTATTCAATTATTGTAATTGTATCGTATGTACGATGGTTGTATTAATGCGAAAAATTTACTCTCATTTTCATAATCAAATTAATGGAGTTTTTATTAAAATATGAATTTGCACGATTAGAGTTAGTGATATAGTAGCGACGAGACAGGTCGTTACATATATCACATCCCATTAGTTTAAATCACAGTATTTCTTGAGAATCAGCACACAATAGAGACAGACATACATCTCCATAATTGAGTTCCCTGAGTCCAAATACGGTATCAAAAGCTATAAATGAATAATAAACTCCTCACCTATCTATATCCCTTTGTAAGCTCCTTGTAGCATCATTTTGAGATCTCTTAAATTCATGTGCTTTGGCCCAAACACAGAGCTTTATATACCAAATAGAAGATAATTTAGTATAGATTTCAAAGGCGAGGTTAACATTAACATTCAGGGCCAAATACCCATTCAAATTCAAAAAGGGGCTACGAAAATGATATGAATACTTCACACTTAACCAAGAGGGGGGGTGAATTGGTTAGACCTTGGTATTTTAAAAATTCTTTAATCAAAATCAGAGTTTTAAAAGGATCTTTATCACTTTTCAAAACCAAGAAACCTTATTCAATCAAGTAGCTCAGCCCCTTAAAATTCAATGGATCAAAACTGACTTTTCAAGATAAGCAAATCAATCAAGAAACAATTAATATGAGGAGAGTAGATCCAGAAAACAGCACACAAGCAATTTATACTGGTTCACTTCAAAATCATGAAGCTACATCCAGTTTCTTTCAACTAACACTAGGTTGAAGTTCCACTATTTAATATCTGTTCTTACAAGCAATTACACAGCCTCTCTTTATCAACCCTAGATAAAGTTCAGAAATCTAAAACACTATTAGATTCTTAGGGACAAACCCACTGAGAACACTACTCAGCTCAACCCCTAGAGAAACCCTATCTCTAGATACAAGTAAGAACTCAATTACAATAGCAATTTACAAAACAATAATCAAAACGAAAATTACAATCAGATTAAGGAGAGAAACAACCTGATGATCCAATGTATGCAATGCAAATGAAGTTACCAGAACAGGTTGAATCTTTAAAACACAAGAAACACAGCTTTCCTTAATCTTGAAATGGTCTCATGCTTCAAGAGTGACTTAAATTCACATGATCAATGCAACATGAAGCTTGACTGAATCAAACCCTCAGAAAAGAATTAAGAATGCTCAAAAGACTGTTTTAGCTCAGAAAATTCGAATAGGTATTATTCCACAAAGTTACAAAAACAGCTGAGCAAGGGTTCTATTTATAACAGAAATTTTCAACCGTCAGTAATCGATTAAAACGCACTTATAATCGATTAAATTACTTTGGTAATCAATTACATTGCCATTATAATCGACTAATCTGTTCATAGTTTTTCTGGGTTTGAATAATAATCAAAATAATCGATTATCTCGAGCTGTAATCGATTATTACAGTCAAAGCGTCTTTTTCACAAAGCTTGTTTAATCAATTACAGAAACTGGTAATCGATTAAACCAGTCATAGTGTATTTTCATAAAGCTTGGATAATCGATTACAAATCCTGGTAATCGATTAAGGCAGTGCAGCACAATTTTTCCAAAACAAGGTGTAATCGATTACGAACTTGGGTAATCGATTATTTTAGTAAAACTTAGTTTTCTTCAAAGGCTATGTAATCGATTACTATATGTGGTAATCGATTATGGCAGTTCAATGTTAAAATCAGATGTAAGCATGTAATCGATTACAACTTCATCATAATCGATTAAAGAGTTCAATAATGCAGTTTATATGAAAGCGTAGGTCAAATAATCGATTAATTCGACATGGTAATCGATTAAAGTGTTCCTGAAGGTTTTCCAAATTTGATGAAGAACCAAATAATCGATTAAACCATTACTGTAATCGATTATTACAGTGAAAAAATGCTTTTTCTTAAAACCTTTGAATTATTTGAAAACCTTAGTTGAATTGATAATGCCTTGTGATTTTTGTTGACTTAATTAAGTTGAATATGTACTGAATGAATGCAATGCACTTGGATCACCAGAATTGCTTTTCTCTTACACAATTTAATCCTAAATTGTCTTCAATTTCTCCTTTGCATGTTGAAAGCTCAAAACCAAATCTTGAGCTACTTTCTTCTTATTCCTGAAGCAGCTCCCCCTTAATCCAACAATATCCCCCTTTTTGGCTTTAAACATGCCAAATCTTCAATTGATTTCTAGTTGGGCTTGAAGGTAAAGTGAGGAAGCAATTTTGTGAAACTTGAGCTTTTGTAAACCTGAAAATTTCCAATTCTCTTAGCAAGAACAAGTGTTAAAAGCATCTGTGATTCATTCAACATTCATTTACATGATTTTAATGCCCTAATGGGTTAGTTTTCAGTCCTTAACTCCCCCTAAATTGCATAATTCATTCAACACAAATTTTGGGCACAATGTGGAACAAAAAACAGGGATAAACAGAGTATGATGTAGAGTACTTCCAAATTGCTTTGTTTTAAGATCAAAATCAATTATTTCTCCCCCTATTTGGCTTGTTAAAGGCAAAATTTTAAAGTACACAGCAAATAAGGGAAAGACAATAAGATAATTTCATTCATTTGATGATGAAGTGCAGTACATAGATAAATAAAAAAACATAAAAGAAAAACATGAAAATTTAAGCTTTTAATCTTCAGGGCCCTCATAATCCATACAATCCTAGCCTCTATGGTCTCAAGCCTAGATTCAATTTGTGCTAAAGAGGTGTTTGTTTCAGCCCTATGCTCATGGTGTAGTGTAAGTAAGGAATCCATTTTCTGAATCATTAAGGATTCAAATGGACTATATGAAGGAGTAGCAGGAGCAGCATCTTCATCCTCAGAAGTTTCATCTGCAGCATCATCTCCTTGCTCAGGAGCAGAAAGTGGTTGGCAAGCCATTTGCCATCCAAGAGGGGTCTTGGTCATCCCCAATTTTGTGAGATGCTTTTCCTTTATGAGGCTGTTGCTAGAGTTGGTGTCATCAACTACCTCGTTTGAGACATCAACTTGGAAGTAGTCAAGGAATCTAGAGATAAGGACAGGATATGGGAAAGGATAGTTGACCAACCTCTTAGATTTCAGCATGATTTCCTGGAAAACAAGAATCCAGTTCACCTTTATGCCATTTTTCAAGGCATAGACAAGTTGTAAATCATCATCAGTAGCCTGGGCATGGTTTGTTCCCCTAGGTGTAAGAATATATGTGATGATGTAGTGGAGAAGTCTATCCTCATG
>QARZ01041097.1:6442-83562 GCA_013407115.1 Glycine latifolia
ATACAAAACGAAAATTACAATCAGATTAAGGAGAGAACAACCTGATGATCCAAGGTATGTAATGCAAATGAATTTACCAGAACAGGTTGAATCTTTAAGACACAAGAAACATAGCTTTCCTTAATCTTGAAATGGTTGCATGCTTCAAGAATGACTTATTTTCACATGATCAATGCAACATGAAGCATGACTGAATCAAACCCTCAAAAAAGAATTTAGAAAGCTCAGAAGACTGTTTTAGCTCAGAAATTTCGAATGGGTATTATTCCACACAGTTACAAAAACAGCTGAGCAAGGTTTTTATTTATAACAAAAAATTTTAACCGTCAGTAATCGATTAAAACGCACAAATAATCGATTAAAATGCTTTGTTAATCGATTACATTTCCATTATAATCAATTAATATGTTCATAGCTTTTCTGGGTTTGAATCATAATCAAAATAATCGATTAAACCGAGCTGTAATCGATTATTACAGTCAAGGCACATTTCTCACAGAGCGTGTTTAATCGATTACAGAACTTGGTAATCGATTAAGCCAGTTCTAATGATTTTTCAAAAAGCTTAGATAATCGATTACGAACCCTGGTAATCGATTAAGCCAGTGCAGCACAGTTTTGTCAAAACAAGGTGTAATCGATTACGAATTTGGGTAATCGATTATGGCAGTTCAATGCTAAAAACAGATATGAGCATGTAATCGATTACGGCTTTAATATAATCGATTAAACCAGTTCAACTATGCAGTTCATATGAAAATGTAGGTCAAATAATCGATTAAATCGACATGGTAATCGATTAAAGTGTTCCTGAAATTTTTCCAGATTTAACGAAGAACAGAATAATCGATTATGCTATTACTGTAATCGATTATTACAGTGAAAAACGCTTTTTCTTAAAACCTTTGAATTATTTAAAGCCTTTAGTTGATTTGACAATGCTTTGTGATTTTTGTTGACTTAATTAGATGATTATGTAATGAATGAATGCAATGCACTTGGATCACCGAAATTGCTTTTCTCTTACACAATTTTAATCCTAAATTGTCTTTAAGTTGTCCTTTGCATGTTGAAAGCTCAAAACCAAATCTTGAGGAATTCTTCATTTTCCTGAAGCAGCTCCCCCTAAATCCAACACCCGGTGGCTTTTTTTCCTAGAAGACACGAGCTCATCCGGGTTAGAGAACCTGATGGCTCTTTTTCTGAGAAACTCCAAGGTCATCCGAGTTAGCAACTCGGTAGCTTTCACCCTCCCTCTTGTGAAGTAACTTGAGCTTTACAACTCTTTTAACATAACCCTCAGGGTAAGGAACCCGACATGTCTTAAAGAAAAAGAAGCGAGTCCTAACAACTCTTAAGGGAACAACCCCGGGTAAGTAACCCGGTATACAAACGTCTGCCAATGAAGATTAAGTTGCGTCCTGCATGCATGCATGCTACGTAACCTGCTTAACTCAGCCTACCCATCCTGGTAACCGATGTCCAAAACACAAGGGGTTGATGTCTATGTGTAACACGGCCAACCCATCCCGGTACTCATCACCTTCACGAACACTTCCGCATGTGTCTTAGAAGCTTTTCAGCACCAAAAATGCCAACTTCATACACATGCACGGGGAGTTCTTAAAACCTCTACTCCCCACATGAACACCATTGAATTTTCATCCCAGAACATCAAACATCAACACAAAATGACATTCAATAGATTAAGGCATAACACATCTCATTCATAAAAGACATAACTTTTCTGGAAAACATCACACACACACACACACACACACACCAGGGACATGCAGTTATCATCACGGTTGGACTCCCTGGCCCCCAAACCATGGTATCTAAAGCTGTTACAACACACGATAAAATCCCCTTATCTAACCAGGAGTTCGTTCACGATCTTCACGGTGTGTTTGTCCTAAGCTTCAGCTCTGACCACAAAGTTCCTCTCAGCATTGGAATTTCTGCAATAGCTACAGTGGCTCTCGTAGGTTGGAGATAACAAAGAAGGGGTCAAGAACGAGAGGTTCCTAGGTGAGTTTTAGAGAGAAAACAGAGGAAACACAAAGGTAGAAGAAGGAAGCATAAACTTGTTACTGTGCCAGCCTACTGCTTATAAGCATGGCTGACACAGTACGTCCACTTAACGTGCACAGCCAGCAACTACTGCACAACAGAGTTGATCATCTAATACCCATCAAGCACGCATACCAAGACAAAAGCACTTAGGACAACAATAATACAATAAAACATACATCAAAACATATAATTAAATTAACATAAAACACACATCAAGCATTCACTAAGCAACTTGTAATCTCGGTCATTACACCCTGGCTTGCTGACATGACCAATTTTAAAGCAGGTGGTGCTATTCCTTATGATTTGAATTGGCACCAAAAGAAGAAGTTTTTTTTGGTGATGCCAAACACTATGTGTAGAATGGCCCATACTTCTTCACAATTGATGTTGACAATTTCTCAGGAGGTGTGTTACTGAGACTGAGGCAAAAGATATTTTGTGGTCATTATAATGGAGATAGAACTACTGCAAAGGTTCTCTAGTTAGGCTTTTATTTGCCTACTTTGTTCAAGGATGCAAAAATCATGCCAAGAGTTGTGATAAGTGTCAAAGGATTGGAAACATCTCTAAGAGACATGAAATGCCATTGTAAAACATGATTGAGGTGGAGGTATTTAACTGTTGGGGGGTTGACTTTGTCGATCCATTCCCTTCCTTTTTTTCTAATGAGTATATTCCTCTTACAATAGACTTCGTGTCTAAATGGTTGGAAGTTGTTGTTGTCCAAAAGGATGATGCCAAAATAGTAATAAAGTTCTTGAAAAAGAACATTTTCTTTAGATTTGGAGTGCCACATGTTTCAATAAGTGATGGAGGTACTCACTTCTGTAATGCTCAGTTAAAGAAAGTAGTTGAGAACTATGATGTCAAGGATAAAGTGTCTTCCCCATACCATTCTCAAACAAATGGTCAAGCAGAAGTCTCCAATCGCGAGACCAAGAAAATTCTAGAGAATATTGTTACCTCTTCTAGGAAGGATTGGTCCACCAAGTTGGATGATGCATTGTGGGCCTACAAGACAACTTTTAAGACTTTAATAGGGTTGTCCCCTTATCAGATGGTGTATCACAATACTTGTTATTTATCGGTAAAGACGGAACATCGAGTTTACTGGGCTATCAAGTTCCTTAACTTTGACACATCTCTATTGGGTTACAAAAGGAAGCAACGACTACACGAGTTCAAGGAAAAATAAGACTAAATGCCTATGAATCTTCCATAATCTACAAGTAGAAAGACAAAGCTTGGCATAACAAGAAGATACTAAAGCGAAAGTTTAAGCCGAGACAACAGGTGTTTTGTACAACTCCCAATTAAAACTATTTGATGGCAAGTTGAAGTCCAAGTGGAGTGGCCCTTTTATAGTCAAGGAAGTCAAGCCATACGGAGAAATTGTGGTGGAAGACCCTTCTTCCCAAATAAGTTTGGTCTGTCAATGGCAAAAGGCTCAAGCACTACCTTGGGGTGAGGTTAAGCGACTTGCCACAATGATTCATCTCAATGATTCGTAAGGTCACTCATTTGTCAAGCTAGTGACATTAAAGAAGTGTTTACTAGAGGCAACCCAACTTTCTAACTCTTTTCTACATGTGATTTAAATTTTTCTCTGTTTTTTTGCATGTGGTTTTATTTAGCATTTTTTTGTTTGTAATTTTTCTGATACATTCACTCAATTTGGGTTTGGGAGGCTCCCTTTGCTGTCAACTTAAGCAAAATAGATAAATTCTACACAAAAATTCAATTCTTAGACCGTCTTTCATGAGCTAGCTTAAGCCACCCTTATATGGCTTAAGGCAGCTAAAAAGGCTAAAATCTGGCTTTTATGTCGCAGCTTAAGCCACCATTATATGGGACGACTTAAGCGAGCCTTGTACTTTCAAAAATATGGTGCCATTGTCGCGACTTAAGCAAATCCTAATTAGGTCGCTTAAGTGAGCTCTACATCATCAAATATTTGGTGCCACTATCATGGCTCAAGCCATCTTTATATGGATGGCTTAAGCGAGCCTGCCCGAAAAAAAAGGTTAACTATGATTTTAGTCCTTGAATGTTTCCTTGTTTTCACTTTTAGGCCATAGAAAAAATATTGACCAGTTTTGGTCCTTAATATTTTCCTCTGTTTTCTTTTTTGTCCTCAACGTTAGTTTGCCCGTTAAGTGATGAGGTGTATTTCAGGTGGCCATTTGGTGGATGCCAAGGTGGACGTAATGCTTATGTGGTCAACAGTTAGTTAGACATGTCATTTTAAAAAAAAATAAACCATTAATAAAATTTGTGAATGTTTTTTCAATTATTTTTATTGTAAGATAAGTATTTTAAATGATTGTGACCCATGTGCTGCTCATGCATCTCGAGCGAGAGAAATAGGTGTTTCTTCATATCTTCTTTGGAGAGAAATAAGGCTTTACGATTTTCACAAAAGAGTAAAAGACAATGTCGTGAAGAGGTGATTCTTCTCGGTCGTAGTGGATCTCTATGACATCCTTGTATTTGTCATCATCATCTCACATTGGTGGTTGGAAACACTGCTTTTATGGATACATGGAAGTGCTTGTAACTTTTCAAACTGCAAGAAATCCAGAATGCTTGTTTGGGGTTGCTTGAATTGGAAGGTACTCGTAAATAATTGTTTTCAAATTGAATAAAGAACTTTTAATTTTCTACTTTCCTATTTATTGTGAAAATGAAGAGAGGGTTGCACTATGACTATTTTAGATGGGTTGACGACAATGAAGGTGGAAGTGATCCAATGGAGGAACACATTATCTCAGTTGTGGATGAGCATAAGAAGAAAATCTCTGAGTTGTAAAAAGAAACTTAATTTTGAAAGTGGGAAGGCAAAATTTTGTATTGGTCTTGTTGAATTATCGTGGGTTCTATCATGTTTTAGGGGAATGCGTTGTTTGATGAAATGTGGGTTATGCAAAGAGTAGAAGATGATGTCAAAATTTGTGTTTATTTTGGGACTGTATTAAGGTGTCTTTTGGGGGATGTTTTAACCTGTTAATGTATTTTTTGTTTTTTAATGATATCAGTTTTTTGTTGGGTTGGTATTGTGTAATGTAATGTGGTTTGTGAAGTTGATTAGTAGGAATGGTTCTAAATATGCAACATGTAGGTGTTTATGGTGCACTTTGAAGACCCACTAATGGTGTCATTTATGAAGTCACTAGTTAATTGTTCCTCTTCAATTATGTACTTGAGTCCCCATAATGCTAATCTAATTTCACTTCAATGTCTAAAAATGTTGATTTTGTAGTTGTTTATGATTTTCCCAAGTTGTTGGTTCAATATTACTTGTTAGTCAATTGGATTGGAAACATTCTTATCAAGTGAACATTTGGATTGAACCAAAGTGAACATTTTTATGATGTAAACTTGTTATGCAACACTTCCTCTATTTGTCTCTCTCTATCACTCTCGTTTATAACCAAGAGATAACCAAGCCAACAATGAATTCTTTCACAAAATATGACTAAATGACATTAAATTCAAATGTTATTGTATAAGTATAGTCATCATAGGTAGAGTCACTACTACATTCACAAACTAGAATAATCCCAATTGACTGAAACAAGCACACCAAAATAGCAAATATGTTGTAGTTACATTAATATTTTGACCCATGTCCATTTTCCTTTCATCCAAAATAAGTATTCATACATACTAATTACATTCATAAAAGCCTAATCAAAATACATTTATAAAAGTTTGATCAATAACACTTAGTTATGAACTTGGAACCTCCCAAAGATTAAAGCGTTTTTTTCATGATCTTTGATTTTTGACAGCAAATCTTGCAATCCAATAACTAATTATTTGATGGAGGTCCAAGACAAGCCAAAGGTCTAGAAGGAGAGCTTAAAGCACTTCCTTTGGTGAGCTTCAAAGGACCAACGACAAGAGCTAGGACTCAAGCACTTCAAGACCACATTCAAGCTAACTTGGGCAAGCATGAAGTTGCACACCAATTCAAGGATGACAAGAGCTGGATTTTGATGTCCCAAATCCAATTTAATTCAATAAATTCCAGCACTTGTTAGAAGAAATTCAATAAAAACACTTGTAATAGGTTGTCACTGTTTTAATCGATTATATTGACCTTGTAATCGATTACAGCATTTCAGTTGCAAACAGGAACAAGGTCTTACTGCTTTAATCGATCAAATGGCTAGTGTAATCGATTATTTCAATGCTTGACTGTTTTAATCGATTACAAGTGTGAATTAATCGATTATTTCAGTCTGAACTGCAACTGCACATGTTTAGGAAGCCAAGAGTCACTTTGGGAAAGCTTGCACTTCAAGCTTCATTTAGGATTTATTTCAATTTGCATTTTCCTTACATTTTAGTGACATTTAGCTTGTAATTTCGTAGCCTATATAAGGTGCCAAAACTGAGTGTAACTAATTTTGGTTCATTAATACAATTTCTGAAAAATTGTTGTGAGAGTTTCTCTCTTGTTCTTGTTCAAGAACTTCTTAAGTCTTATCAATGGCTTCCCAATGCTATTCTGGTGATTCTTCTTAGACTTATTGGAAAGCTCCATGGTGTCTTCACCTTCATCCCTAACCTTCCTTCCATCTTCCATTTCTGCAATTTCAGACTTCTAAACAACCCCAATTTCAAGGAGTGCTAGAAGCTTATGTGTTCTTGAAGTTTGCTTGAAGATTGAGTTCTATTGCAAGGTAGATTTGGGAAAACTTAATGGCTATGGGTTCAACTGTTACTTCATTATTAGATTCAATTCTTATTAATAATAGTGAATAAAACAATGTCATAATCCTCTACTTACATATCACTACTTCAAAGCATTATACTATTCTTTTATTTGTTGTTGTTGCTCTTGGTCAATCTTGCCATCCTGCAATTCTGAAACATTATATAATCAGTATCCAAAAACAATTGTTACATAATTGCATCCAACAAATTCATTAAATATATAGTATCAAAACAATATTTTTTTTATTAAGTAGACCTTAATAACGAAATTCTTGCAGTTTTATGCCATTTCTACAACTATTGCATCCATTTTCGCCTGTAGATACATGTTTATACAACTCAAATTGCAAAAAAAAGACCATAATAACATAGTCAATAGAATAATTTAAATATTTCCATAAGTAAAAACCAACTTTCTTGTCCTCTTTACTTGTGTTTGTTGAATTCTTTTTTTCTTAAAAAAATAAGTATACCTTGATTTTTCTACATTTCTACCAGTAGCTCTAGCTCTTTGAGTAGCAGTAGCTATCCCATTAAATGGTGTTGCACTATCTATAGATGCTCCTGGAGGTGTTGCAATAGGCCTAACTGGTGTACCAAAGGCTACACCTCAGGTCCAGGTGTTGTAACATCAGGTGTAGATGCTCCAACATCAATTGCAGATGTTCCAGATTGTCCAACCTGACAACCAGATGTTCCAAATGGTCCAACTTGTAATAATAATAATAGAGTTATCATATATTGACAAAATAACTTTGCACTTGACAAAAATTAAAAAAATCAAATTAAAAATGCATTGTTTCAAGAAAGGAGACCATCTTTGCAAGTTTTCTTTTTATTGAAAGTTTTTCCATAAACACTACATTTGATCACAATAGTGGTCCTTGTCTTCCTCATTTTATGTGTTAGCCTTGCCTCATTAGTCTCTCTCCTCCTAAGCTTTTTTGGCCTACCAGGTAGACGGGTGTAAGATGGTGGTTGTGTGGGATTCCATTGCACTTTGGCCATTAATCTTCTCCTTCGATAGGTGAAATTATATTTGAATAACATTTGGCAAACATCCATCTTTTCAAATAATTACTGACATAGTTTTTTGGCTCTTAACCCGCCATGTTGATGGATGCCATTGCACATTTGCATGGGATGCCATTATCTCCCTGAAATTACATGTGCATGATTGTCTTTGTAGATTAACTATGAATTCTTCCCCAAAAAGAGTGTGACTTCAAGAATTGTCAAATGAATAGGCAACAAACCAATTCTTACTACCCACTAGTTCTTGGTGTAACCTCTTCAGTGGCTTAGGCATAATTTCACTAGTAAGTTGCATCACCTTTCATCTTCTTGTAGTGAATCTTCTCATTAGATAACATCTTCTCCACTCCAACATAGTAAGTATTGGCTTATTTCTTGCCACTAAAAAAGTGTTGTTCGGTGACTCATTTAAGTTGTTGATAACTACCTCACACTTACTATTGTATAGGAAGGCATGCCTACACAAACTTTCCTTTTTTGTGTCAAATCAACCAATTATAAGCTTCTTCATTTATGTCCTTCAACTCCTGCATTTTCTGCATCCAAGTTGCTTCATATGTTGCCTTCGAAGCTCCATGCATTAAGTCTCTAATCATTGTTCATCCTCCAAACCATTTTTTGAAGTTGTTGTACAAGTGCCTAAGACAAAATCTATGTTGAGGTTCCTCCCCAATCATTTCTCTTACACAATAATCCAGCCCTTAACACAAATAATTGCACGTGTTAAATAAGATTAAACCAATTAAATATGTACATCATTAAATAACACACTTGCAATTTGAAAAAAAAAAATGCATGTGTTGATGTTGCAAACTCAGCAAGTGTACCGTTCATTTCAAGTAATAAAGTGAGTAAGTAAAGTATCGTCTCCACAGGGATTGAATGCAATTTTATTTTAACTTAACGTCTTAGAAATTGGAAGACAAATAATAAATTGAGAGAGTTGGTTGAGTTTGTGTGATTACGTAACTGAAATTAAATAACAGAAAATTAACGAGAACGTAAACTAAACTTAATTCGATTGTTATGCAGTGATGAGAAACAATTGTGGTTAAAGCACATTCCCCTATGATCCCTACCTTCTATACTTAGATTGATTATTAGCTTGAATTATTTCCAATTGCTCAGCTGATGTATTCTCACATAATTAGCTAAATCCTAATCCCTTAGCAATTTAACCCTTTGGTGAAATTAGAAACCCTAATCCCTTAGTGATTCCCTCTTAAACCAAGCATTCAGCAGATACATCCTGAAATTGCTGCAACTACACATTCCTATCCCTAGGTAATGTATAAATTGTCATTTTACTCATTTCAGAAACTAAAATCCCAATATCCCTATTGTGAATCCTAACCCTAAGCATCTTAATAGAATGGCCAGTCCAAATTAAGAAAAATACATGAAGAACAGAATAAAACAAAATAATTATGATAATTCTCATTTAAACCAATCAAGACATAGAGGAGTTCACATAGGTTCTTGCTCTAACCACAATACAAGAACTTAGCCAAGCATACTCAGAACTGACATTAATCTCACAACTAGCATGTTCCTAGAGAGGAATTACCAGAGGAAAAGAAGAAATTACAAGCAAAGTTGCTATTCTGCAGTAACCCTAATGAATCCAATCTTCTCCAAGGTTTCTTCAATGTCTTCTTCTGCAAAAAGTCTTCCAAGAGTCCAGAAGAAGGTCCTTCTCTATGTCCAAGAGGTCCTCTTTTATCACCCATACGTTCTAGATTTAATTTAGGTAACAAGCAATTATTCCCCAAGCTAAATCAGTATCAGATCTTTTAAATCAGGCAATATCGTGCTTGTGGCGCGACTAGCACGGAGTCCCACACTAATCGCATGGGATGCTCGAATTGATTAAGTTATTCTGGAACTCTGGCGCTAACCGCACAGTGTCCTATGCTGATTACGTGGGACATTCAAACTGAAGGCTTGTTTTTGATATCTTTGCACTACTCGCATGGAATGTGGTGCTGATGGCGCGGCTTGTTCGAGCTGAGGAGTTAACCTTTGGAAGTCCCACGCTACTCGCGTGGATGGCCACGCTTGTAACACCCCAAAATTTTGAAGAACAGTCAATTGCTGGGGTGAAATATTAATTAGGGGCAGTACAAAAGATATAAGACCAATGACGATTATGCCCCTGAACAATTTCAGAAATGACGGTTATGTCCCTAAGGTAAAAATGACAATTTTGCCCCTGGACATTTTTAGAAAGGACCAATATACCCCTAGATATTTTGGTGAGATATTTTAGGGAGGAAATTTCATGAATATCCTTAAACAAATTTGATAATTACCATCACGTCCCGAGGATGGTAAATTACTAAAATGCCCTTTAGGTAAAAATGACCAAGAAGACTTCAGAAATTTGTGGGAACCTAAATATAGGATTTTCTTTTAATTATGGGAAAAATAGGTTTCCTAAATAAGTTAATGTAGTAATTCAAGGCAAGATGGACCAATAAGAAATTAGAATTTAATTTTTAGCTATTATATGTGATAAAGGAAAAAATTGGACAAATTTGGATTTCTAAATTAAGCCTTGACCTTATGATACAAGATTAATGGAGAAAAACTTTAAGAAACTGCAAGAATGAACACATGGATATTTAAGAGGCTTGAAAAACTTGCCATTGGTCCACTTGTATAGTGTAAAATTAATTTAAGTAGATTTTTATCTCGTTTCCTTAAGAAGAACACGTTGGAAGTTAGAAGCATTATATCAAAGATCCAACGGTCAAAATATTAGATATATGAGATAGGAATATATCCTTAAAATTTTAAGAAGATCCAATGGTTAACGAATCCAAAATCACTATTTTACCAAGACGGGTTTTAGAAGAAATTTTGTGACTAAGTTAGCTTATTCCATGTAAAGAAAGGTCAACAAAGAGGATTGTCCTACAAGATATAGAATCCACGTCCAAGTGAAGAAAAGTGGAGAATAATCAACAACCTAGACACTTGTAGGATGGAAAATTAATAGCCAATAGAAAGAAAGGAAGTGGAAAGTAGCCATTATGATTTAGAGATTTTTAGGACAAAATAAATCTTCCTTGAATTCCTAAGCATTGCCACGTGAAGAAAGCCAAGGAGAAGTCCCCTACAAAGCCAAAACCAACGTGCAAGCATAGAAGGAGGAAGAAAGATGTAGAAAATGCAAGAATCTAGCCACTTGTAAGCCAAAGAAACATTAGCCAATAAAGATGAAGCAATTGGAAAGTAGCCATCATCATTAACTTAGGATATTTTAAACCATCATATAAAAAGATGGTAGGGCCACAAATCTTGGCTGCTTAGGAGAGGAAAAAACCGTGCAAGCACCATTCAAAAGCCATAATCCATCATTTTCTAAAATTCCCTTTCATCTAAAAGAAACAAAATCAAAAGACCACTTATTTGAAAATACACGTGAAGCCAAGGGAAAAGGAAGCAAGGGTTGTCCTAAGGAGAAGCCAAACGTACAAACACCCTCAAGAACATCTTCACTTCATTTCCTTCCAAAACACCTTTCTACATGGAACAAAACTTAGAAGAAAACCAAGGCCTACAAGCTTGAAAGACCACGAGAAGTACCAAAGAGAAATAGGAGTAAAGCTATTCAATTTTGAAGGAGAAAGCAAGGTATGGGGAGTATATTAGTAAACATGAATTAGATAGTTGATTGAGTTAATTTAACATCTAATCTTCTAAGATTTAAGATATGTTCTTCCTTGTTTGGTAAAGAAGACAATTAGCATGCCATGTGTTTGTTGAAAGTCCTAAATGAATTAGAAAAATTTATAAAACATAACTTGAATACCTAATTAGTTTAGAATGAAAGTATTTAATTAATATAATTAATTCTGATTAATAAATAGGACTACTCTTATTTTGTGGTAAATATAATTAATTATTTGATGTTGTGAGATGTTAATTTAATATGGCTGTATGAGAATATGTTGCTGTATCTGAGTTGCTGTATTTAATACTTGGTGTTGTTGTATAATTTATTATGTTGCTGTATAATGATTTAATGTTGCTGTATGTTGTTACTTAATTTATTATGTTGCTGTTATGGTGGTATGCTGTTGCTGTATATTATTTATTATGTTGCTGTAGACTGTTGAATTTGCAACTTAAGGTGGCTGTATGCTGTAAGTAATGTTGCTGTTGCTGTATTTAATGATTGCTGTATGTTATTCTCTTGTGTGCTGTAAGATTAATTTTGTAACTTGAAGTTGCTGCATATTATTTATTATGTTGCTGTAGCTTAATATTGTTGTTGCTGTATGATAATCATGTGGCTGTAAAATTAATTCTGTAACTTAATGGTTGCGGTATGCTGTATTTATTTATATTGCCGTATGGTACTATTGTTGCTGTAAGCCACTAGGTTGCTGTATGTGATGGTATATTGGCCTACTATGTTGCTGGTTGCTGTAGGTGTTATTGGATTGCTGTATTTAAACAAGTTGCTGTATAAGTTGATGTAGCTGTATGATATGTTGATATTCATTTGATGTTGAGCTTTGTTGAGATTCTGTAATAAAGATGATTTAAAAGTGAGTTGCTGGTTATTTTGTGTTCCACTGGAGTGGGTGGAACTATATGATATGAATCCACTGGAGTGGGTGGAATGAGTTGATATGAAAATTGAAACAAATGATAAAAGAGATAAATAGAAAATGAAACCAGTCATTACATACATCATTTGCATTTATCCCCTCAGAGCGGAGGGAGGTCTCACTGGAGTGGGTGGGACTATTCCACTGGAGTGGGTGGAACTGTTTTATGGTACCTTTTTATCCCCTCGGAGTGGAGGGAGGTCTCACTGGAGTGGGTGGGACTGTCTCACTGGAGTGGGTGGGACTGGTTTCACTGGAGTGGGTGAAACTATATTGATTTTGGTACCTTTTATTAGGCCTCTGAGATCTCAGACATGCATCATTTAATAAAGAGATCATGCATCATTTTATGCATCTGTTTCTCTTTTACAAACGATAATTTATTTTACTGGAAATCAATTATTTGCCTGTGATGTTATTTTAATTCCTGTCAATTATCTAATCATGTCTATTAAATACTTACCCATATTTTGTGTCTGTGGTTTGACACCTGTGATGACCCCAATCTATTTGGGTGAGCAGAAGAACAGTAAGCTGAGGAAAGTCTTAAGGAAGGAGCTGGATGTTCTGTGTGCTGTTGGATGACTGCTTTATTTGTGATTTTCTGTTTATCTGTATTTGATGCTACGCTGTGCTGTCTGTATCTTATGTTGTAACAGACTATTTGGAACTGTGTTGTACTTGGACTGTTGACAATATGTGTTAAGGAATTTTATTTGCATGGTCCGTGGTGAGGAACATCGTTTATATTACTGACGACTCTTCGATTTAGCAAGCAAAGCGAAAAGAATTTTGTGAAAATTCATAACTAATTTAATTCTAATACAAGTGGACACAATATTTTATCTAAAATAAACTGAGCACGAGAGAGTCAAGAGAGGCGTTACAACGCTGATAGAGTGGCTTATTCGAGTTGGAAGGTTGGTTTTAAGTATCTGGCACAATTGGCGCGGTGGGTGGCGCTACTAGCGCGGGGTCTTCGAACTGAGTATTTGATCTTGACATTCTAACGCTGATCGCGGGGGAAGTGGCGCGATTCGCGCGGCTTGGTCGAGAGCTCTGGGTTGCTCTTTTTGCTTCTTTTCCTCTCTTGATGGTTCCTAATTAACAAAACAAATAAGAAATTAAAGTAATATGCAATAAAGTAATAAACTTACCTAATCCTAATTTATATTACTAATTATTAAACAAAATATTAATTAATTACTCCTAAAAAATAATGTATGCTGGAAGCATATCAGTTGATATGATAAGAGGACCCAATTATTTCTTAGAAGGATCCCATATATCTTGAAAAAGTAGTATCAAGAACTATCTCCTTGTGTCCTTAGTCTCGCTTTCTGCAACAACAAAAGCAAGTGGTAGATTTTGTTCATTAGCATCTCTGGCAACAACAACTAACATTATTCCATCAAACTGATTCTTCTAATGGCATATATCAATCCCTATGAAGGGTCTACAAGTTTGTTGAAAGGTTTTTTTGCACCATCATAGCACACATAAAATTTGCCAAACCTAGGCTCAATGGTAGGATTCTGTATGTCTATCATTATCTCACAAGTATTACTCTTGCAAGTCTTTATCAACTTTTTAGAATAATCTCTCAATTTAAGGTATTGCTTCTTTGCATGTCCAAACACTATGTCCAATGCCAATTTTCTGGCTTTTGTTGCAATGGATGTTGTTATCCTAATTGCAAATCTTATTCTCATATCATTAATAACATCATTGACCAACATTTTGGGATTACACTTCAACTTCTTTAGGAAACGCTTTGTGACCCAACTTGCTTTGGCATTCTTATTTGAGAACACTATACCACATTTGTGATTTTGATAGAGTGTTAATCTGATAAGTCTTTTGCGACCCTCTTGGCTTACAACAATTCTAAACCCACATTTCACATCACAAGGCCCTCACCCCTAACTTCATCATTTTTCTCAAACTTCACTTGTCTACCATTAAGAACAGAATGCTCAAAATTTGCTTCTTTAAACTCTTTTAATGAACTAAACTCCATCCCAATACTCCACTTAAAGTCCTTACTCATAGTAGGCCCACTGAACTTTTCATACACTGGAACATTAACATCCTCATCCTTTGAATTAGTCTCACTAAGTAATTCCTTTGAGTAATAATCCTCTTCTAGTTCATCATCATTTGGATGATTAAATTGGAATCCACCCTGATACATATAGTTGTTATCTTTAGCCTCATTTTCTATGTCACTGGCATATTGTGATTCTTCCTCACTAGCATATTCATAATTTGGAACAAAGTCCTTATCACTGATCCCATCATCAACATTCATAAACTCAGTTCCTTTGCCATTTTTGATTGCCTTAAAACCACCATTCTCAATAGGTTCCCCCAAAAAACCAACTCCAGTTTGAATGCAACCATCAAAATTGTTAACAACAATAGCATCACCAACCTCCACAATCCTTTTATCAGCAAATGTCACAATATATTGTCCACCATTAGTTGGGGAAATGTGTTGTACATATACATGCACTACAAGCCCAATATTGGTTGCATAATTGGATAAATTCAAAGCCTCATTATCACACCTCACTCTCTGGCTTTGCTGAAAATCTACCCCATTTTCTTTCCACCATAATTTGAAATTTCCATTTTTGAACCCCAAATAATCCTTCATTAGATCAACTGTCTCAAAATATGACTAGTTGTCCATATCCAATACTGCCTTATGATAGTTATTCCCATCCTCCTCAATGTAATGCAATGGTGTTCTATTTTGAAAGAACACCTATGATGTATGGCAATTGTTAAAGACATACCTTAAAACTATTTTTAAAAAATAAATCAGAATTCAATATGACTGAATAAAAATTAATTTAATTTAATTTAAAATAAAATAATGAATATTGCCATCAATATTTTGCCCTATAGTGTCCTTATTCCACAACAAAACATAACCTCCAACCTAAAAGCCCTTTTCAAAATCATACACCTACAAAAATACTATGATCCCATAAGCTTTCACTGTAAACACCAACCAACCCTACATGTTATCACTACAAACACCTACCAACCTTACAAGTCTCATTGCATACACAACATAATAGTATAAAAAAAATTGGAACCATGCATAATCGATGCCATAAAGCCTACCACAAAATAAAAATACAATACAAAATAAACAAAAAGCTCACAAAATATACCTCAAGGAACTAAAAATTCATCTCCAATAGTGCACTAAAGAATCTTGAGGTACAAAGGAATCTTTTCGCAAAAAGAACCAAGTGCTTATACCTGTTATCATGGCCTATTCGTGACTACCCTCTGCTACCATAGTCTCCTAGGGTTTAAAAAAAGCGTAAGAAGAGAACATACCACACTCCCAATGCGTTTTCTCTTTTGGAAATTGAAAGAAAGCTCAATTAAAATGGTGCTCATTTTGGCCTTTCCGAAACACTATATAATTCTTGAAAGTTAAGTTTTTATTAAATTCAAATTATAAACTCAAAACAATAATTATAATTATAAAATATAATTACATATAATTGCTTAAGTGTCAACACCTTACACGTGTCTCACACTAGATGGCCACCTATAAAAACACCTCATCTGCAAACTAACTGATGACTACCAAGGCATGAATGTTTGGATTAGATAATTTCTAGAGGCCAATTTCAAGATACCAATGATAGATAATAAAACTTACATATAAAAAGTGGGGAAGATAAAGAAGATGGTAATGAATAATGCCACGATTCGCATTGAAATAATAAGTTGAGGAGGATTCGCCACAAAGGAAAGCTTCCTTGATAATAATCAATTTGGGTTCAGACAAGAACCAAGAAGAGGCTAAGCTCTCAATTCAAGCAAATGCTTAATTGTATTCAATCAAAAGTTATTTAAACTAGCAAGGTCTGAGTACTTATAGAGTTAAGCCTCTAATAAAACCTAAAAATGCATAGTTTGGGCCTATTTAAGTCAACATTGAGGCCCTTACACAAATAAGAAATTACAAAATTATGACAATATGAAAATTACGAAAACTAGGAAAATTACGAAAGTTACGAAAGGAATTGCGCTAAGCGTGATATTCGCGCTAAGTGAGCTCTCCTACAATCTTCAAAGTGCTCCAAAGCTCCTTGTGTCTTCCTCCATGCTTGCCCTTGTTAAATAGTCCAGCCATGATTCTCTTGGTCATCTCTTTTTGAAGAAGCTTGGTTTTGGACATTGTCATTGGAACCTTCGATTCATGGAGTGCTTCTAGAACTTCATGCTCTTTGGATAGTCCTCTATCATCCCCTCTTTCTTGAAAAGAATCCGTCCTTAGATTTGCATTCAAAACACCTATATCATAAGAAGAAAGATCAGTGAAAATTGTTAGATACAGGGAGAGCATGAAGATGGATCAAGATATATGCTGAAGATAGATGAGTGTTTTAGCTTTGTACATGCTGTTTAATTGAAGGCATTTGTAATTGCTTGATGTAGGAGAGAATCATCCTATGATCCTTTGCATTGCATAAACATTTATTGACTTAGATTCATGATTTTACAAAAACACATTATTTGTGAAAAAGGTTTAAGATTTCATGATTGCATCAAAGCAAAAGTGTTCATGGCTTCAAGTTTTTTGGAAAATCCATTTTGGACTGTGTTAATCGATTACCACATATTGGTAATCTATTACTTGTGCCTTGAAGAACACTTTAATCGATTACCAGCATTAAGTAATCGATTACTTAGTTCAAAATCAGAAAAGAACATGACTGTGATAATTGATTACCACTTATACGTAATCGATTACTTAGTTTATTTATGAAAAGAAGTATCTCTGTAGTAATCAATTATAGGTCAAAATAATCGATTACTTTGTTCATATATCCTTTCCAGAAAACTGATGAACATTTTAATCGATTAAATTTGTTTGCAATCGATTACATTGGATGTTTTAATCAATTACCTTGACGATTTAATCGATTACATTCGGTTACAATTGTTTTTTATATTTCTATTCTTTATCTAGGTTTGATAAAGGGTGATTGTTGTAAAGCTTGTAAGAACTAAAATTTGTGAATAATGGAACTCTAATCTTGTTTTGATTAGAAGAACTGGATGTAGCTACTCTTGTTGAGAGGTGAACCAGTTTAAGTTATTGTGTTGATCTCTATCTTTTAATCTCTTCTTGCTATCTTGATCTATGATTCTTGCGGAATTCTTTATTACTCAACAAGTTAAGTTTTTGTATTTGTATTCTTGGACTGAGTGGTTTGATTGATAGAAGCATTCTTGGTTTAATTGTGATAAAGATCCTTTAAATCTAATTTTCTAAATATTTTAAAAAGGCCAAGTTTAAACCAATTCACCCTATCTTCTAAGTTATTGTGAGTATTCATATTGTTTTCAATAGTAAAACTAGAACTCACCCCATACTCACTTGGCAATTCAATCTTGTAGGCATTGTTAATCCTCTCAAGGATCCTGAGAGGACCATCAACCTTAGGTTGGAGTTTAGATTTCCTTTGGAAAGGAAACCTATCCTTCCTTAGATGTACCCAAATCCAATCTCTGGGATCAAATATCATGGTCTTTCTCCCCTTGTTGGCATGTCGTGCATATTGCTCAATCTTCCTCTCAATTTGATTTCGCACCCTTCCATGGAGATTCCTAACAAAAGTGGCTCTAGAAAGCCTATTCTTACTCAAAATAGAAGAATCATTAGGTAAGGAGAATAAATCAACAGGGAATAATGGGTTAAAACCATAAACGACCTCAAAAGGAGAAAAAGAAGTGGTAGAATTGGTTACCTTATCATCAAGTCTAGGATTAGGATGTCAATACCTTACGGTGATGTTGGTTATGAGTATACAATCCGTGCACATCCTCCACATGTTATCTTTCTTGGAGACTAGGATGATCGACATTGTACACGGGCTCAAGCTTTCCTTCATCCATCCTTTTTGCATCAACTCTTCAACCTGCTTCTGAATCTCCTTAGTCTCTTCCAGATTACTCCAATAGGCAGCCCTATTAGGAAGTGAAGCTCTTGGAACAACATCAATTTGATTCTTAATTCCTCTTAAAGGAGGCAAGCCATTGGGTATGTCTTGTGGAAAGACATCCTCAAACTCCTTTAAAAGTGTATAAAAACCTTGAGGCAACTCAAGGGCACTAAAAGACAAGCACATATAATTTGGAATGAGTAAATACATTTGTTGTCTAGCTAGCATCACTCTTTTTACCTCCTTAGGTTTGATGAACAAACTCTCTTTTATCAATAATTGTTTTTCACTCTTTTTGTTTTCTATTTACGTTTGTTCTTTCTTTTCAATCTTTTTGCCATCTTTTTCTTTTCGACTATTCTCTCTCAAAGGATTCTTTTCTTTTTTGATTTTCTTTTCTTTTTCTCTTTTCAATCTCATTTTTATTTGATCCTCACACACCTCACTTGGAGACAAAGGTGAGAGAACTACATTTTTACCTTTATGTAAGAAAGAATATCGATTGGTGGCCCCGTTGTGGATAGCATCTTGATCATATTGCCACAGTCTACCAAGCAAAACATGGCCAGCTTCCATGGGAACCATATCACAAAGCACTTCATCAACATATTTTCCAATGGAGAATGTAAGCAACACTTGCTTATCCACAACCAACTCACCATTGCCACTCAACCTTTGCAATTTATAAGGCTTAGCAATTTATAAGGCTTAGGATAAGGGGTGGTTTTTAAACCAAGCATATCCACTAATCTAGTCCTTGCAACATTGGTACAACTTCCTCCATCAATGATAAGAGAACAAACCTTTCCATTCACCAAGCATCTAGAATGAAAAATGTTTTCTCTTTATGTATCATCTTGATCTTTGCACAAGCTTCCCATGAGTCTTCTTACCATCAAAAGATTTCCCTCTTTCCGTTGAAGAAAACCATCATCCTTCTCTTCACTAGAGGAACTATGAGATCTTTTAGATGACTCATTATTCACCTCTCCATTCTCCAACACAATCATGGTCATTTTGTTTGGACATTGGGATGCAATATGACCCTTACCCAAACATTTAAAACATTTAATTGAACTAGATTTATGGGAAGGGGGTTGAGTAGGAGAAGTAGGATTACCTCTTGAAGACTTCCTTTCAATATCTTGTGAAGAAGAACCCTCCTTCTTGGAAGTGTCCTTATCCTTCCAAGATGAATAACCATATGAAGACTTATTGTAGGCTTTTTTTCTCTTCAATTGTTGCTCCACTTTCACAACCCTATGTATAAGCTCATCCAGGGTGTTGTAGCTTTGAAGCTCTACAACATCTTGAATGTCCCTATTCAAACCATTAAAAAATCTAGCCATTCTAGCCTCATCAGTCTCTTCAATGTTTGTTCTCATAAAAGAAATCTCCATCTCCTTATAATAATCATCAACACTTTTACTTCCTTGATAGAGTCTTTATAATTTGTTATGTGTTAGGTATTTTCTCAGCAAGCGTACCGATTTATCGTTGCAAGTTACAAAATTTATAAGATTCGTCTCCACAGGGAATTGGTTTTACTCAATTAATTTAAATAAAACTTAACGGTTTAATAGTTTATGTACAATGATAGTGAACGGAATTCATTCAAGTGTTGATTAAAATAGAAATTAACAAAAGATGGAAATAATAAACTTAGTATGACTTGATTACGAACAATTACGGAAAGTTACGGAAATAAATAGAACGAGATTAATTAAAGAGAAGCGCAGGATTGGATTTCATCATTCATACCCCTTAGTATTCAATTAATATTACCATGCATAAGTTAATTCCTTTTATTATTGATGCACACGTAAAATCATTCCAACTCGATTCCTCGCAATTGGAAATTCTAAGAATATTTATCAAATATCGATCCCTCGCATATAAAATAAATATCCCAGCATTACGTTTATATACGCCCTATTCCTAGTGATCGTAACGTAAAGAATAAATTTATTCAAGTCCAGTTTTAAGAGTACTTTCCAGTTAAACTTAAAACCCTACTTCGTGAGACTATTGATCAAGTAGAATCAAGCATTAAGTGCAGAATAAATCTATCAAAAATAAATAGTAGAACTAATGCATGAATAAATATTAAAAGAAATATTTTAGGGTAAGAAGATTACATCCAATCCGTATGCGCGAAGTTTAGCCGACCATGGAGCAGGTCTCCTTAGAAAAACAGATGAAAAGTATCATCATCATTCTCGTCCGGCAGAGCTTCCGCACTCTTTATTAATCTCTCCCTAGCCTAAATCACTCCTTAATACAAATTTAGAAGAAAAACTAAGGTTTTTTTGAGCACCTTAGAAGCCCAAGGGAAGAAGAAGTGCCTGGAAGAAGTTTTTTTTCCAAATGAAGGGTGCTGGGGTATTTATAGATGTTCTCTGATCGACTTCACTCGCCCAGGCGAGTCATTTTAGCCTATTTCAGTCGCCTGGGCGAGTAGCTTGCAACTTGGGCTCCAATTTGACTGTTTACAGCTGGCCCAAGTGGACCACTTGACTTCCATTCGCCCAGGCGAGTCATTTTCAAAGGGATCACTCGCCCAGGCGAGTTAAATGTACCAGGGAATCCTGTTTTGGGCTTCTGGGCCTGATCTTCTTGGTGCACCTCCCCTGTTTGCTTTGTTTAATCCATTTGGCTTGCTTTTTATTTCCGAAAGCTCTAGCATTCCACGGAATCTATCAAAATATGAAATATGATTGGATTAATATTTCAGATTTATAATTATGGCATTGATGCTAAGCTTCTTATCCTAACAAACTAAATTAGGGCAGATTAGATGGATTTTCTCAATAAAACCTTAGATAAATGCCTTAAATGTGATCTTATTTTGACTTATATATGGCATTTATCATTATGCAAATCCCTTATATATCGAGGTAGGACAAATCTATCCCTCATGATTTCTTTCATTATCAACCATGTGTTCGGTCGATGTCTTCTCAATCTTTCTCTCTCCATTTGCACTTGATTCCACTATGCCATGGCATATCCTTCAAATTCTAAGCTAGCCAACTTCATTTTCTTTTGCTCACTAAAATTGTGACAATCGAAAACGTGGTCGACTTTCATCTCCCAATCAAGGTAAGCCTCTGGGTCGTAAGTACCTAGGAACTTGGGCAATTTGACCTTCACATCGTCCATGCCATCCCTATTCCACTGATGCCTATGTCTTCTACCATCTTCATAGCCATCATCACTCCCTTGAGAAGAATGAAGTGACCTATGATGTCTCCTTCGCTCCTTGTCTTCCATTCTCCCACTCAAATATTGAGTGCTTCTTTGTATCTCATCAAATCTGTCTCCCATCCTCCGTTCAACATTTCTTTGAAACTTATCCATTTGCGTAGCTAATAAAGCCATTAGCTTAGCGGTTTTAGGGGAAGGTGGATCACTATCACTTTTGGACACCATTGCTACAAGAAAATGTTAGTAAAACAAATAAAATATTGGACCTTAGCACTCAATAAACGTTTAACTCTTCAACACTCGTGTTTCACTCTTGTCTTTTTCCACTCACTAACTCTTCTTCCGCCCTTGAAATCAACTAAAGATTTCAATTCAAGGAGTAACCAAAGTGAAAGATGAAACAAATCCAAACTCAACTTAAGAGGTCAAAGAAAGAAAACTCTAAGACAAAACCTTGGAAATTTAAAAGAAAAACAATAAAAGCTAAAAAAGAAAGTATAACTCAAAAGGAATGCCAAAGAAGACAAATAGGAAAAAAATATAAATATGGCTAAGTATAAACCACTGAAGTTATGCAAAAAGAAAATACTAGAAAGTAATAATAAGAATACACCAAAAGAGAGAGCTGTAAAATTTTGATTCTAACTTTTTTTTAATTTTTTATATTTGGGTCCTAATATTTTTTGATATTTTCATTTTGACCCAAAATATTTTTGAATATTTGCTCTTTTGTCTTTTGGGACCAGAAAATTTTGAATATCTTCTGAAGACAAAAAGATAGGATAATTCAACAAAAAGATAGATAGGATAAGATAGGATAATTCAACGAAAAGATATGATAATTCAACAAAAAGATAGGATAAGATATGATATTCAAATCTGAATTTTTTTTCAATTTTTTCCGTTTTTTTGGAAAATAAAATTAAATAAAGAGAATGAAAATTGCACTTAAATTGATAGAAATATTTCGAATTGCTCTTTGAATTCTAGCTGCAATTACCACATGATGACTACCAATGCATGAATGCTTGGATTGGATCGTTTCTAGATGCCAATTTCAAGATACAAATGATAGATAGTAAAACTTACATATAAAAAGTGGGGAAGATAAAGAAGATTGTAATGAATAACGTCACGATCCGTATTGGAACGATAAGTTGAGGAGGATTCGCCACAAAGGAAATCTTCCTTGATAATAATCAATTTGGGTTCAGACAAGAACCAAGAAGAGGCTAAGCTCTCAATTCAAGCAAATGCTTAATTTTATTCAATCAAAAGTTATTCAAAACAAGTAATGTCTGAGTACTTATAGAGTTAAGTCTATAATAAAACCTAAAAATGCATAGTTTAGGCCTATTTAAGTCCATATTGAGGCCCTTACACAAATAAGAAATTACTAAATTACAACAATACGAAAATTATGAAAACTAGGAAAATTATGAAAGCTATGAAAGGAATTGCGCTAAGCACGATATTTGTGCTAAGCGAGCTCTCCTACAATCTTGAAGATGCTCCAAAGCTCCTTGTGTTTTCCTCCATCCTTGCCCTTGTTAAATAGTCCAACAATGATTGTCTTGGTCATCTCTTTTTGAAGAAGCTTGGTGTTGGACATTATCATTAGAACCTTCAATTCATGGAGTGCTTCTACAACTTCATGCTCTTTGGATATTCCTCTATCACTAACGACAGGGACTGAGAAAGAAAATGAAGCAAAAGATTAGGGACAAGACTGGTCAGTATTTTGTTTAAGGACCAAAAGTGAAAACTAAGAAAAGTCCAGGGACCAAAAACATAGTTAACCCAATAAAAAGTCTTAGAGTGTGCGTGAATAATAAAGCATACATGAATAATAAAGCAAGTGTTGAAAGTCAGTGATGAAAAAACATCTAAAACCCTGCTATGGAAACCCTTGTGCAACTTCTCCTTCCTCTTCTCTTTTAGATCCCCTACTCCATAGCCACCATCGCACAATCAAACACCATCCACACCACCACTCAACACTCATTCCATCACCAACATGCCACCATCACCAGTGACGCGCCACCTCTTACCATCATCATCATCTTGATGAACCATGGAGCCCATAACCTTCATTGACACATGCACACACCATTCTTGCATCACAACATCAATTTTTCTGAGTAAGTAACTTTGTTTGTCATTTTCCTCATATTTTCTCATGTTCGTGCATTCCCTTCTCATCCTCATCTCAATTTGGGTGTTGGTGACAAATTTCTAATGTGGGGTTTCTTTTTTCTTTAATTTCATTTTTTTCAATTTTTTTGTTGATTTTTGTGATTTAGGATCCAATTTGGGGTTCTTTTTTGGTATTTTCATGCTTGCACAACCATTATTGCCATTGTGAAGATTAAGGAAAAAAAAAAGGTTTAGTTTTTTATTTATTTCTAATTTGTTTGTTCTTGTGTCCATTGTATTTTTTTTATGATAGCTCCTCGTAGCAAAAATGCATCCATTGCACCATAAAAGCACAAAAAAAACCTTTGAGGCGTTGCTCAGGCTCTAACACCCTAAACATTATTGCTAAAAATGAGTTGGTGCCTAAGCTTGACTAAGATGTATCCCGCTTTGTCTCAACATACCACTAGAAGCAATATATGCTAAACTAGAGTGATCGTAGCTTCATTCTTAAGAGAGTAGTATGAGACAAGAAGAACATGAAAATTTCTCTCAAGAGCTTGACAATAGGAACTAGATGAAGATTGCTTGGCCCACAAAAAATAAAGTGAAACTCTGGTGTGAGAGTTCTATGTGAATGCCTATACTCCAAAGGATGACATCAGGACTTCCATGGTCAAAGGGGTCACTATCCTTTATGATGTGATTTCACTCAATCGGTTCCTAGACACTCAGTTAAACATTTCAGCAAACACTCATCTAGAATATGACCGATGGATCCAACATCCAATCAATCATATTGATGTTGAGGTCATTATGTGCCTCTTGAGCTCTCAACATCAAGTATGGTTGACCTTGTTCAACTCCAACATCAGGCCCACCATGCATACATATGATGCCAAAAAGGAAGTGGCTTACCAGCCATCATCGAGGGCAAGTCCATTGACTTGGGCCAAATTGTCACTTGTCATTAGCTCAAGTGGGCCCTTGGGATTTTCGACACTCATTACGATTCTTTGCAAATACCATAGGGTGAACATCTATGCCACCCTCATCAATAAAAGGTTAAGGTCTGCCATCACCAACAGTTGGATTGCATAGAACTGTCTCACTCATGAGGGGCCAAGCACTAAATGGTGACCAAGCACCAAATGGAGGTCAGGCACTACCACCACCACCTGCCTCTCGTTAGAGTCATTTCAGATTGCATCAAGAACCATATAATCAAAAGTTTGACACGATACATCAAGCCTTAGGGTTCCTTTGTGGTGCATTCAAGGAGTTTATAGTTTATGGCAATGCCTCTGGCTATCAGGTCTAGTGATAATCAATTTGCAATTGCAAATGTTTGGCCAAGTTACATGATATGGAGCAAGCAAGATACATGGTCCATCTTCCACACGTAAAGAGAGAAATTAAAATCAGTGACATTTTCCCTACACCATTTCCACTACATGATCTTAAGGTCATTAACCACAACTTCAAAGTCACAAGGAAATTGGTTAAAGACTATGTCATTTATGTACTACAAGAAAAGCATTGATTTTTTAAGGATCTAAATCCGTCGGAAAATTGATATACTAACAGATATATTTTTGACGAATTTTTGTCTGTTGGAAATATGAACTTTCCTTATGGATTTTCAATGGAATTTATAAATGTGTTTTTGTGACAAAAATTTACCTACAAATTATTATTTGTTAGAACATTTAGCATTACTGATGGATATTACCGATGGATGTTCTATCAAAAATATAGGAAGAAGAAAAAAAAGAGACAACCATCCCCTTTAGTTGATGCTGAAAACAATAGGAATACACACAATAACCAAGAGGGGGGTGAATTGATTTAAACTTGGCCTTTTAAAATTCTTTATAAAATTAGAGTTAAAGGATCTTAATCACAATTAAAACAAGAATGCCTCAAATCAATCAAACTACTCAGCCGAAGAAAACAATTGCTTAAAACAGAACTTAATGAGTAATGTAGATATCAGAAAGAACCATAGATCAAGATAACAAGAAGAGATTAAGGAATAGAGAACAACACAATAATTTATATTGGTTCACTTATCAAGAAAAGCTACATCCAGTTCTTCTAATAAACATTAGATTAGAGTTCCACTATTTCAGTTCTTACAAGCTTTACAACAATCACCCTTTATCAAACCTAGATAAAGAACAGAAATCTAAAATCCTATTAGACTCCTAGTGATCAAGACATAGAGAACCCTTCTATGCTCTTTCCCTCTAGAGAAACCTACTCTAGAAAAAGCTTCAAGAACCCTTTGCATTAGTTACAAACAACCAAGAATCCAAAAATGAATTTACAAAGAGAGTTAATGGAGAGAGACAACCCGATGATCCAATGAATAATCAGAGTTGAAATGAAGAAATCAATTTCAGAACTTTCTCTCCAAAAGCTTCTTTGAAAAATTTACCCAAGAAATCTTTCAATGCACCACGAAGATTTAAAAGGTGGGACAAGAACTAACTAACTCAGAAAATCCTTTCTTACTTTGAGAAGGCTTATGAATGCTTTGAAATTTCGAAGTCAAGAAGTGTTGGTTTCAGAAAAGCTCAAAGTCTATCTATAACCAACTTTTATAACAGAATGTAATCGATTAAATCGTCATCATAATCGATTAAATTATCATATGTAATCGATTAATCTTCCAGATAATCGATTAAAACGTTCTTAGTTCAATCTGGAAAAATGTAATGATCAAAGTAATCGATTAATACTAGTCGTAATCAATTAAATCAGTCATGTTCAGTTTTGGTACAAGCCTATGTAATCGATTACAAAATGTGGTAATCGATTAAAGCAGTCATGTGCAATTTTCAGAATAAGCCTTGGTAATTGATTACATAATGTGGTAATCGATTAAACCAGTCATGTACAATTTTCAGAATAAGCCTTGGTAATCGATTAAACCAGTCATGCATGTTTTAGAGATACAACTATGTAATCGATTATGATTACCTTGTAATCGATTAAAGTGTTCTTCATGGCTTTTCCAGAAACTAACAGAAGATGGTAATTGATTATATCCTTATCTAATCGATTAAATCAGTAATATTTTGTTTTTCCCAAAACTTAACCATGAGAAATTACTTTCTTATAAAAAAACATGAACAACTTTAATGCTTTAGTAAATTTATGTATGCATGTTAATGATCATGTTCATGCAATGCAAGGATCATGAGATTAGCCTCTCATACAGTTAACAAATTACAAAAGCTTTGGCTTGTGAAAAGCTAAAATCCTTCTTCTTCAAGCTTCAACCTTGACTTGATCTTCTTCCTATTCCCCCTATATCCAATAGATGCTAGCTAATAAAAAATGACCCATTAAATTGTTAAACACATAAACAAATTTAAATGATTAATGTTATTATATATATATATATATATATATATATTAAAAAATATTAATTTATTTTTATTATTATTGATTATAAAAGTTTCAAGATATATTTAAAAATGAACATTTAAATGTATATTAATATAATATATAAAAGTTATAATAAATTGATAAATATGTATTAGAAATTATTTTTTAATTTCTAATGTTAACTTTAATTTTAAATGAAATATATAAATTATTTAATTTACATACATACACACACACACACACACACACACACACACACACACACATATATATATATATGAGAATTTAAACCCTCCCTTGATCCACATATTTGGTTTCTTAAACATATTAAATATTTCGCTTGAATATTAAAGAAATTTTTTTGGTTGCTCTCATAAGTTAATTTTGTTAAAAAAGATAATTGTACAAAGTTGTAAAGATAGAACAAACAATAAATTGATAAGTATATGTACTAATTTATTTTTACCTTCTTTATCCTTTTAGGTTTTATTGTTTCCAAAGCTAATACCATCTTATGAAGCTTATATTATTTTTTTGTCTAAGAAATATTAAACTATTTTGTTGCTCCCACTTGAAAAAAAAATTATGGATCTACATGTTACCGAATTCATTGTGAAATAGCTTACAGGGGCCTATGGCTTGATCTCTTGAAAACCTAGTATGTTTAGTTAAAAGATTAGGCTTAAGCTTGTAAAAAAAGGAATATTTAGTTAATTAATAGATTAGGCTTGGGATTTTAAAAAACTCTATTTAGATAATTAATGGGCCAGATTCATTGGGCTTATTAAATTGCCTATTAAGCCTAATAGGTCATAAAGATGTAATTGTGGGAAGACACTAACATGGTTAATTTTAAAAAGCTAGGTTAGACCAGATCATTCTGCAAAAAGGTCAAGACATGCCAGCCTAAAAAGATGACTCTGATAGATGGCTAGCCTAAGCCCTAGTTACTAAGCAGTGTGACACTAATGATTGATTATGACCTTATAAGATTCAAGTGTAACACCGATGATTGATTATGACCTAATAAAGCCTAAGTGTAACACCAAAAGCAATATTGATGATTGAACAAGACTCAATAAAGCCTAGGTGTAGTGCAAATGATTGACCAAGACCCAATGAGGCCTAAGTGTAGTTCTAATGATCGATCAAGGCCTAAAAAAGCCCAATTATAACATTAATGATTGATTATGACATTATAAGGCTCAAGTGTATACTGATGATTGAGCAATGGGCGAAGGATAATACTAATGATTGACTAAGGCCGAATAAAACCTAAGAGTGTACAAATGATGATTACCAAGATCCAGTAAGGCTTAGGTAGTATTGATGATTAACTTAGACCCAATAAGACCTAGGTGTAACATTGATGATTGACCAAGACCCAATAAGGCTCAAGCGTAACATTGATGATTGACCAAGGCCCAGTAAATCTTATGTGTAGCATTGATTATTGACTAGGGCCCAATAAGACCTAGGTGTAACACTGATAGTTGACCAAGGTCTAATAAGATCTAGATGTAATACTGATTATTGATTAAGGCCCAATAAGACCTTGGTGTAATACTGATGATTGAGCAAGGTTCAATAAGGCTCAAGTGTAACACTAATAATTGACTAAGACTCAATAAGACCTATGTGTAACATTGATGAATGACTAAGGTCCGATAAGGATCAAGTGTAACACTGCTGATTGATCTAGATTTGATAAAGCCCAACTATTACTAGTTTTTATCTTATGAAACATATATAGTTTTGTCTTTTATAATTTTTTATATCCTAATTTTTCAATTATATATTATTTTATTACTTAAAATATTAAAAATATAAAATCAGTCTAACCACAGTTCAACTACTACTGAACCATTAAATTTTGAAAACTGGTAAAAAATTATAATTTTTTAGATCCTAATTGCTAATAATCTATATTCCATTTTAATTATGTGTTTAGAAAAATGTTCCTTTTCAACAATATTTGTTGGATTTAGGGGGAGTAGAAAAAAGATGAAGCTAAAGAAGAAGCTTGTGCCTTAGAAGAAAGATTTTAGCTTTTCACATGCCAAGGAAATTGTAATTTGGTTAAGTGTATGAGAGGCTAATCTTATGATCCTTGCATTGCATGAACATGATTATTAACATACTGATTTCATTAAAGCATTAAAGCTATTCAAGTTTTCAAAAGAAACTGATTTCTCATGGTTAAAGTTTTTGGAAAAATGAAATCTCACCGCTTTAATCAATTACACAACGATTTAATCGATTACAGGCTTTTATTTAAATTCTAGAAAAAACCATGAAGAACATTTTAATCGATTATAGGATACTCGTAATCGATTACATAGCACAAAATGAAAATCATGTTTCTCTGTCTTAATCGATTACCATGATATCCTAATCGATTACTTAAGTTCATTGTTAAATATGCATGACTGACTTAATCGATTACCACAATCTGTAATCGATTACAAAAGCTTGTTTGAAAACTAAACCTGTCTGCTTTAATTGATTACGACTTGGATTAATCGATTAATTTGCTCGTTGCATTTCCCAGGTTGTGCTAAGAACATTTTAATCGATTATTTGGAAATTTAATCAATTACATATGATAATTTAATCGAATATTTGGCACTTTAATCGATTACATTCTATTATAAAAATTGGTTATAAATAGATTGAAGGCTTGCCTGAAAATATAACTTTTAGACTTCGATTTTTCTGAGCATATACAAGCCTTCTCAAAGTTAGAAAGGATTTTCTGAGTTAGCAAAGCTCTTGTCCCACTTTTTAATCTTCATGGTGTATTGAAAGATTTCTTGGGCAAGATTTTCAAAGAAGTTTTGGAGAGAAAGTTCTGAATTTGATTTCTGCATTTCAACTCTGATTGGTAAACCATATTCATTGGACCATCAGGTTGTCTATCTCCATTATCTCTTGTTGTAAATTCGTTTTTGTATTCTTGGTAGTTTGAAATTATTGTAAAGGGTTCTTTAAGATTTTTCTAGATTGGGTTTCTCTAGAGGGAAGAGTAGAGAAGGGATGTCTATGTCTTGATCATTAGGAATCTAATAAGGTTTTAGATATATGTTCTTTATCTAGGGTTGATAAAGGGTGGTTTTTGTAAAGCTTGTAAGAACTGAAATTTGATAATAGTGGAACTCTAATCTAGTGTTGATTAGAAGAACTAGATGTAGCTTCTCTTGAGAAGTGAACCAATATAAATTATTGTATTGGTTTTCTATTCCTTAAACTCTTCTTGTTATCTTGATCATTAGTTCTTGGTTTTATTTTCATTACTCAACAAGTTCTGTTTTGAAACTATTGTTTTCTTGGGCTGAGTGGTTTGATTGATTTGAAGCATTCTTGATTTAATTGTGATTAAGATCCTATAACTCTGTTTTTCTAAATAATTTTAAAAGACCAAGTTTAAACAAATTCACCCCCTCTTTGTTATTGTGTGTATTCCTATTGTTTTCAATATTTTCATAATCATTTTAAACCTTTTAAATTGACATTACTAATTATGTGTATATATTATTATTCTTAGAGTATTGTTAGACTTTTGGCAAGCGTACCAATTATCGCTGTAAGTTACAAAATTTATAAAAGTTCGTTTCCATAGGGACTTGAGTTACTCAGTTGATCCAAATAAAACTTAAACAGTTTAATAGTTATGTACAACGAGTGTGAATGGAGTTTCATGTAGTTGTGGATTAACAAAAATTATGAAATTTAAAGAAGAAGCGAAAATAATAAATTTAGTGCAGAAGATTACAGAAGATTACGGAAGATTACGGAGGCTAATAAGATGGTTTTAATTAATTCAAGAAAAGCATAGGATTGAATTTCATCATTCATACCCTTAGTATTCAATTAATACTACCATGCATAAATTATTTTCTTTTATTATTGATGCACACATAAAATCACCTCAAATCGATCCCTCGCATTTGAGAATCCTAAGAATATTTATCAAATATCGATCCCTCGTATATGAAATAAATACCCCAGCATTACAATCATAATCATGTGCTATTTGCAATCTAAACGTTATGCTCTATTCCTAGCAACGTAACATAAAGAGTAAAATTATTCAATTTAAGTTTTAAAAGTACTTTCCAGTTAAACTTAGAACCTTATTTCATGAAACTAGTGATCAAGTAGAATCAAGCATTAAGTACAGAATGAAATTACCAATAATAAATAGAAAAGACTTATGCATAAATAAATATTAAAAGAGATACTTAAGGGTAAGAAGATTACATCCAATCCTTAAGAGAAGCTAGCCAAGCATGGAGAGAACCTCCTCAAGAGAAGAATTGATGAAAGAAACCATCACCGCTTCTCTCCGACAGAGTTTCCACACTAATCCTTACCTCTCTCACTCTCCTAAGCTACTTACTAACAATATTTGAAGAGCTTAAGACTAAGAAACAAGCTAAGAAGGAAGGGATGAAGAAAAAAATGGATTTCATGGATGGGATTTTCTCCTTGGGGTGCATGGCTATTTATAGGGGGCTGGCTACTCGAGTTCACTTGCCCATGCGAGTGTTTTTGCCTGTGTTTGCTCGCCTGGGCGAGCTTAATGCCTACTTGCTGATGCCATTCGCCCAGGCGAGCCATTTAGCCTTGTTTCACTCACCTGGGCGAGTTAAAAGATGGTTTTGGAGTTCTTTACTCGCCTGGGCAACCAGTTTGTGTGTAATTCACTCGCCTGGGCGAGGTAAAAGCTTAACCTTGAAGAATCCTTTTGGGCCTGGACGAATTGTGGGCCTGTTTTGCTTGTAACACCTCCAAAGTTTGCTTGTTAAACCCCTTTTTGTTTGCTTTGCTTTTTCGGAAGCCTCGGAACTTATCAAAATACAAAACATGATTGGATTAATCTTTTAAAATATAAGAAACAACATTTAATTAAGTACTAGAGACTATTTATCTAGGTTTTAGGGCAAGTTTATAAACAATTTTACTGAAATCAAAAGATAAGTGCCAACATTGTAAGCTTGGGTTTAACTAAAATAGGGCACTTATCAAGTATTAGTATTCTAGTTTAAAATTACTTTTTATTAAAATATGTATGACATTAAAAAATAAAGCTAATAAAAAAACTCTCTTGCTTGTTCTTTTTCACAAAAGAAAAAGAAAACTCCTTCACTCCCTCACGCCATTGTTCTTTCTCCCTTAGTCACTCATTCTAAAACCCTACTACACTCGTGCCTCACTCCTTCACCCCTTTCTGCCACGATCACACCTAGACGCCTTCTCTGTTATCGCTAGCCCTCTCTACAAACCTGGTAAGTCCCTTAATTTGTTCCCTCTGTTGTTTGTTTTCTCATTTCTGCAAAAGGTGCTTCCTTTATTTCGTGTTTTGCTTATGTTCTTAGTTGTTCATGCCTTTTGTTTTTTGCATTTGCTAGATTGTGCATGAGTTTTTATTTACTTTTTTTGAAGCTTCAGAATTGAAACCAACAACCTTTTGTGACACGTCTTATGGCATGGTCGCTTGCATTTTGACGAAATCATATTAGTTAGGGTGAAAAGCTATAATTTACTTACCTAAAATAGGAACTAAGGTACTTTTAAGAAATATGGTGCTTGTAAGCAAGTTGAGTTATGACGAGTTTGATTACATTATATCAAAATCAAATGATGCATTATATCAAAATCAATATAATTTCGAGTTTGATTTAAAATGTTGCATCATGCATATCTTGCCTTATTCTTAAAAGAGTTTATGTATAAACTTTTGTATTCATTTTTCGTTTTTGTGTCCTTTTTTTGTGTTATATTGATATTATAATTTGATATTATGATGATTATAATTTAATGTTGCACACTTGCAAATTAGCCTTCATAGCATTTAGGAATGTTTAATTTAATTATCTAATAACTAGATATTGTCATGTTGGTCGTAAGTATAGGCACGTAGAATTAAGTTGGTCAATGGGTTTAGGGCTTTTGTTTTTCCAATCCCACTCTCTTAAGTTTATTATGCATAGGACCACTAATTTACTAGTATTTTTTTGATAAATCCAAATCACTAACTCTATCATTTTGTTTTTAATTGAATCATTATATATGATAAGTTACATTAAGATCATAGAAGAAATTAAGCAAGAAAGGTTTCACAGGGGTTTACATCACATTTTTCAGAATGTGATTAGTTAGTTAGTTACCTAAGCTTTCCCTAGCTAGCTAGCTAGGTCACCCAATTATTATAAATAACTTTATGCTTCATATATATGCTTGCTACATTTAATAATGTAATAACATACTGTGGTGATTATTCAGTGTTTCTGTTAGACTATTAGTTACAGATTTTATAAAAGATATCATCTCCACATGGACTTAAGTTACTTAATTTCTCCATATAAAAGTAAATAGTTCAATAGTTATGTACAATAAATTTAATCAAAATTTCATGGTTTAACGAATGAAAATAATGGAAATAACAGAGTTAGTGCATCAAAAATATGGAAAATTACGAAAACAAGTAAAATGAAATTAATTAATTTAAGAGAAATGTAGGATTGGATTTCATTGTTCATACCCTCAATATCCTAATAATATTAATGCATATGAATAATTTTCTAATATCACTGATGCACACATTAAATCACCCCTAATTGATCCCTCGCATTCGAGAATCCTAAGAATATTTATTGAATATCATTTTCTCGCATATAAAATAAATATTTTAGCATTACAATCATAATCTCGTGTTATTTGCAATCAAAACGTTATGCTCTATTCATAGCAAGATAATGTAAAGACTAAATTCATTCAGTTGAAACTCTAAGAGTACTTTCTAGTCATGAAACTAGTGATCAAATAAAATCAAGCATTATGAGTATAATCAAATCACCATTAATGAGTAGGAACAATTCATATATATATGTATATAATAAAATATATATAAGGGTACGAAGTTTGCATCCAATCCTTTGGTGAAACTAGCCGATCATAGTGTAGAGCACAAGATCAATAGAAGAAATGACGAAGGATGTGATCCACGACCACTTATTTGTAGTTCCAACTCCATTTTTGTCTCTTCTCTCCTTGTTTCACGTTATTCTTCTCTAGTTTCTCCTCTAGTTCTTTGCTTCTCCAATTTGCACAACTTTTTTTTAAAATGAAACATTGCAAGAGGCATTACACCAACTCGCTCATGCTAGTTGGTTACTTTAGGCTAAAGTTATGTCACTGGCCCAAGCGAGTTGGTTTTTTCAAGCTTAAGTAATCTCACTAGCCCAGGCGAGTTGATTGCTAGTCTGGGTGAGTGACACTTTGAAATTCACAAAAATGACCCTTTTGTCCCTCATCTTGGCTTGGTTTCTGGATCCAACAAATAACCATCAAAACACAAGAAATGCGTGGATGAATCTTCCATATTTAAACAAAAACATATATAAATGTACACAATATAATAAACTAGAATTAAGGGAAGTTTATAAGAAAACTACTAAAATCAAAAGATAAGTGCTAGCATTATAATGCCAAAAATAACTAAAATATGACACTTATCAACTCTCCCCAACCTAGAATCTTGCTTGACCTCTAGCAAAGCATAGAAATAAAACTACAAATAATATAAGTATAAGTATAAGTATAAAATAGAAATGCAAAAGATGAAATTCCCAGAACCAAATGAGATTAAGATCAATTATCATTTTGTTTCTAAAGAACATCAGAGAAAATACTTGATTCACTCAAATAGATGAAAACTTCTCAATGGTGTATAATTCTCACACAGGCAAGTGCTTGATTTCAATTCCAACACTGATACATCATAAATCAATTTTGTAATCCATTTCTCATCAAATCAAAGATAAAATACATAATTATCATGGATCATTAGGACTTGTAGGGTTGGGCTTGACTTGAAAGAAATCTTGGTGTTTCTAGATATTCAAAAATACCTTGAGAATAAGAGAGCAAAAATAAAAATAAGTTAGCAACTCAAATGAATCATCACTTCCTATCTTTTCCTTTTTTTTTTATCAAGTTATCAATACTTCTTATACCAACATCCCAATTTATAAAATTTACAACAACTTTGTACACTTTAGAACATAATGAACATAATTCATACATTTATTTATTCACAAAGAACTTGTTCCCTTTTCTTTTTTTTCTATACAATATTTAATTTACACGAATAACCACATTTAAAAACAAAGTATGTACATCACATTAGCCACCAAATGATAGAAATCCCCAACAAAACACCTTTGCTCTCCTAACCTAAGCTAAGGTAGGAAACTTTTATCCTAGGTTAGTATTCCAACAAAATATCAAGTGTTTGGCTCAAAGGGCTTGCAAATGGGAAAACAATATACATTGGGATAGCTTTTTGGCCAATGGCTTAAAATGTACAAGAAAGAAAGAATGCCTAAATCATATTCATGCATCATATGTTATGACAATTAAAAATTCATACAAAATCAACTGTAGAACATATCAGTGAGGACACTCAATGTAAAATCTTTGGTTGCACAAAATCACTATAGCTTAAGGCTTGTTTCCATGTTCAAATCAAATTAGTGTTTTGAAAATTGTTCTTTATCAAGTTTATGCAAAAACAGCTGAATTCATTTGGTATTTCGGAAAGCCATTCATTGTTTTTCATCCTCAATGTTTCCAAAAATCACTTTGTTATGTTATGATCCAATTCCAAAGCAACTTTCAAAATCACCAGCTGCTGATTCTTTCAAAAACATGTTATGTCCAAGTAAAAGTTTATGTTTAAGTCCAAAAAAGAGTTATATATATTCTACAACTACGCGAATAGAACAAATTTTTCAATAATGTGTACTACCAAAAAGAGGGAAACCTCTGTGTACATATATCAAAGTGCACGCATAAACCATTCAAAATCACAAAAGCACATAAATATCCAAACAAAAATCCAAAATAGTAAATAAGGAAATAAAGTCCTGAAGTTTAAACTACATAGCAGTAATGAAACATAAAGACAAGTTCACAAATTTTTTACGATCATGGTTGAGGAACTCAGTCTCCTCCAATGAAATAGTCAATAGGATTTGTCATGTCTTCATGCTCATATGCTCTTCCTCCTCCTTGGTCATGTGTAGCTCCTTGGTCATCCATAAGACCTACCACCTCCTGAAAAATAGGCATGTCTCCAGACCATGCAACAATAGTTCTAAATTGTTCTGGGGTAACTGTAATGACCCACCTCGTCGCTATGGTATTACTAACTATAATCGTGCAATTTTTGAATTTTAATGAATACTCCATTAATTTGATTACGAAAATGGTGGTAAATTATTCGCGATATTACATGTCATACTATATATAAATATATAAATAAATACACAAACATGTATATCTTAACCATCACATGTTAGGATATAAGTTAATTGTATTTACAAGTATTTATGCTTGAAATGTACATATCCATCAAAAAGAAATCAAGAGACCAACTAAGAAAGAGTTGACTATCAAAACACAACTCTTTTCCGAAAAGTAATTCATCATCAATAGACGGCTCGGTGGCTCCAACCAAAAAGAATCTCCCTCCAGAGTCACCTAATGCTGCTCATCTGCTCACACGAACGAAGATTCGCGGTCATCATTGGTACCAACCACAAGGTACAACAAATGCAATAGTGAGTTTATTATATAAAACCAACAAACATCAGATAACAACAATTGGGAAGGAAACAACATTACCCACCACAATCATTAACAAAAATCCATGATTCCAATAGACACTCAACAAACCAACCATCCAATGCATTTCACAACTCAAACAATCATGCATAGAATGATGCATGCACTTGACTCATCTATCAGCATGCAATGTGGTAGCATATCCTGGAATAGCCTCTCATAGGAAAAATGATTCACTGCCTATCAAGGCCACCCTATCGTGCACTGGCCATTCCCCTGGTGATTAGTCAGCGTCGCTAGGGAATTCCAAACCTGATGACCCTTAGTACCTACATTTTCAACCCACTGAAACCCATATGTATGTGCGTTCCTTCATTCTATTTCCATCCATGCACATGAAGTATGAAACATGGGCATCATCAATGTATGACCATGGCTAGGAACAAATCCTTCCCCGCAAGGATGACCAGTCATACACGCCCCATGTACATACATAACACACCAATGTGGGCTCACCGATGCACTGATCGCGGCTAAGAACAAATCCTTCCCTGCAAGGATAACCAACCGGTCACTGCACCCCATGTGTATATACACAACATACAACCATGACACCATCAATGTATGACCATGGCCAGGAACAAATCCTTCCCTGCAAGGATGACCAGTCATACACCCCCATGGGTATCCATGTATATCCACATCACATAATGACAACCATGGGCACCATCAATGCATGATCATGGCCAGAAACAAATGCTTCCCCGCAAGGATGACCAATCATGCACCTTCCATGGGTATCAATGTACATACACATCACCTCATCTCGATATCATCATCATCATATATATAAAATTCATCTTATTTCAACATTATCCTCATAAACATCAACTTCATCTCATTTCAACATCAACATCCATTTTATCACTATCTCATTTAAACATCATAAACCACATCATCATTATATCATTTATACATCATCAAACACATCATCATTATCTCATTCAGTCATCACCAACACATCAATAACATCTTATTTCAACATTTTCAATGACATCAATATCACCTCATCCATCCATAATCCATTTACCATGAGACTAGTATTTTAGGAAAATTCTAAATTAAAGAGGAGGACTACAATATAGAAAAAAACACTCTTATGCCCATTTAAAAATTTAATAAAGAATTAAATAGGAAAACATATTATAAAATTTTGGGCAGAGTCTTCTCTGTAACTAAGACTTTTCCCAAAAATCCAATCAATTACAACAACAACATCATTCTCAGTTTCATCCATTAATAACAAATTCATCACATCCCATTAGTTAAAAACACAGTTTTCTTGAAAACGAGCACACAATAGGAACAAGCATACATCAATGATAGATATATCGCATCCCATTAGTTTAAAACATAACTTTTCTTGGAAACCAGCACACAAAAGGGACAGACAAATATCCTCATAGTTGGACTCCCTGACCCATAACTATGGTACCAAAACTATAACTAAATAATAAACTCCCCTTACCTAACTAAGAGTTCTCCCTATTACAGCCTAGCGGTGTTGTTTTGCGATCCTTCGAATACGCATGCTTATCTGAACGCAAAGCTCTATATACCAAATCAAAGGTAATTTAGTATAGATTTCAAAGGCAAGGTCAAAATTAACATTTGGGGTCAAATACCCACTCAAATCTAAAAAGAGGCTAAAATGGTGTTTTAGGAGTTCACATCAAAAGACATCATTTTGAAATTCTGATCACACCAATGTGACTGGGGCTCAACAAAGATCAAAGAAATGACATCAACTTCATAAAAAGGAGACTTTTGCAACATCTCATTTTAAAGGGTTTTCAAAGGAAGTATAAAAATAGCCCATAACGGTACCTGAATCACAAGAGACATCAAGAGAGGCTTTAAACTAGCTAAGAGAAGACAAGGAAACCATGGTTACCTCAAAGAAACCAAGAAAGGAGGATTGGAGGCTCTGATCTCTACCGAATCTTCAGGTTGAGTTTTGAAGATTCTGCTCCAATTAAAGTGTTTCTTAATCTAGGATTGATTGAGGGTGATTGTTGTAAGCTTGTAACAACTGAATTTTGTGAATAGTGGAACTCTAATCAAGTTTTGGTTAGAAGAAACTGGATGTAGCTTCTCTTGTTGAGAGGTGAACCAATATAAGTTCTTGTGTTGATTACTTTCTTTAATCTCTTTTTGCTATCTCAATTTGTGATTCTTGGTGAATTCTTTATTACTAAACAAGTGAAGGTTTTAGCAATTGTTTTCTTAAGCTGAGTAGTTTGGTTGATTGAAGTATTCTTGATTTTACTATGATATAGATCCTATTACTTTGATTCTTTAAAGTTTTTAAAAGGCCAAGTTTAAACCAATCCACCCCCCTCTTGGTTACTGTGTGTGTTCATATTGATTTCAAAAGAGGGCGAGGCTTTTAGATTTTTTTCTTTAGAAGAAGAAGAGTCAATTGAAATGGGGTGAAATTTGACTTCACCCCTCTATTTTATTTTTATAATTGACATCTACTCACGCAGGCAAGTATTCCACTCACCCAAGCGAGTTTAATTTATTTATTTATTAGTAAAGATTTAACCCCTTCCTTGCAAATCTCACCCTTAATGCTTCCATTCATGATAAAAATCAATTTCAATCGTTTCATCACAAACCTAAAAACATAAGATTACAAATATACAACCTTTTATAAAAACACTTAAGTTTCACCATGACCAATATTACACATTAACATACAAAATTACAAACATATTAAAAGAAATAGGAAACATGTACAAACATAACACAAACACTAGAATATTTAAAACACAGTTTCACACTAAATATAGACATATTTAAAAGTATAATCAACCTACAAATTGAAACATATACATTCAATCACATAATTTTCCAATAAAGACTCAAACGTAAAGTTCAAAAATATAATTGAGAAACACAGGACATAAAATTCAAACAACACAAATTAAAACAAAATTTAGAAATACTGGGTTGCCTCTAGGAGTTCTTCTTTAAAATCTTTTAAGTTGGACACAATTGTTGTGGCTCAGACTTCCTGCAATTGGACAACAGTGGTGAGCCTCTCAACATCACCACCCAAGTAGTGTTTGATTCTACTGCCATTCATAGTCCATGTCGTCTTTGTGGTTGGATCCTCCAATATCACAGCTCCATGTGGCTTGAATTCATTGATGATGAATGATCCAGACCACTTAAGATTTTAGCTTACCTGGAAACAATCTCAATCTAGAGTTAAATAACAAAACTTGTTGACCAGGCTAAAAATTTCTTTTCAAAAGCTTTTTATCATGATAAAATTTAACCCTTTGCTTATAAAGCTTGGAATTCTCATAAGCTTGAAACCTCAGTTCCTTTAATTCATGAAGTTGGAGCTTCATGTGTTCATCAACTGCATTCTGTTCAAAATTGAGAAACTTTAATGCCCATTAAGCTTTGTGCTCTAACTTAACATGTAAGTGACCAGATTTTCCATAGACCAATTGGAAGGAAGTGAGTCCTATAGGGGATTTGTATGCTGTTTTGCATGCCCACAAAGCTTTATCTAATTTTTTAGACCAATCCTTCCTTGACTGAGCAGCTATTTTCCCTAGGATCTTCTTGACTTCCCGATTAGAAACTTCAGCTTGCCCATTGGTCTGGGGATGGTAAAGTGAGGCTACCTTGTGTCTAACACTATTGTGTTAGAGAACTTTCTTGAGTTGGACATTACAGAAATGAGATCCTCCATCAATTATCAATACCCTTGGTGTGCTAAACCTTGAAAAGATGTTTTTCTTTAGGAAGCGAATACCGGCCTTTTCATCTGCATGTTGAACAACTATTGCTTCCACCCATTTGGTTACATAGTCTACAACCAATAGAATGTATTCATTTGAATAAGATCATTGGAATAGACCAATGAAATTTATCCCCCAGCAGTCAAAAGCTTCAACCTCCAGAATGTTTTGCAGTGACATTTCATTCCTTCTGGAGATTCCACCAGTTCTTTGACAGTTATCACACCTTTGAACATATTCATAAGCATCTTTGAACAAAATAGGCCAATAGGAACTAGATTGGAGGACCTTGGCAGCAATCCTCTCTTCATTGTAATGGCCTCCATAAGGTGAACTATGGCAATGCCACAATATGCTTCTTGCCTCCCCCTACGATACACATCTTCTCAGGAGATTATCTGCTCCAATCTTAAAAAGATATGGATCATCCCACACAAAGTATTTAAAGTCCCTAGGAAACTTGTTTTTCTGGTGCCAAGTGAGATCATCAAGAAGTGCACCAGCTAATTTGAAATTTGCCATCTCAACAAACCATGGCCTTTATGCAATGTTGAAAAGCTTTAATTAGGAAACTCTTCTTGAACTTTAGGATCTTGTGTGGTCACCTCATCAATGGTAAGTCTAGAAAGATGATCAGCTACATGATTTTCATTCCATTTTTTATCCTTGATTTTTACATCAAATTCCTGCAAAAGTAGTATCCAACGGATAAGTCTGGGTTTAGGGCCAGCTTTGACAAACAAATATTTTATAGCAGAGTGATCAGTAATACCCACAATCTTAGATCCTATCAAATAAAATCTAAATTTTTCCAAAGCATACACTACTGCAAGCAATTCTTTTTCAGTTGTTGCATAATTAATTTGAGTTTCATTTTAACACCTTGCTTGCATAATGTATGACACAAAAAAATTTATTTTTTCCTTTGACCCAAAACTACTCCTACAACATAATCCCTAGCATCACACATTATTTGAAAATCAAGTGTCCAGTTTGGAGCAGTGATTATGGGTGCAGAAATCAGTTTTTATTTCAAAGTATCAAAAGCTTCTAAACACAATTCATCAAAATGAAATGAAACTTCTTTGTTCAAGAGATTGCCTAAAGGCTTGGCAATCTTAGAAAAATCCTTCATGAAACAACTGTAAAACCTAGCATGTCCTAGAAAGCTTTTGATGCCTTTAACATTTGTTTGCAGAGGAAATTTTTCAATGACGTCCACCTTGGCTTTGTCAACTTCAATGCCATGAATAAAGATTTTGTGGCCCAATACAATTTCTTCAGTCACCATAAAGTGGCATTTCCAATACAAAATTTGTTTCAACACACAACTTCAGTATAGTGTGAAGATTAGAAAGACATAAATCAAAAGAAAAGCCAAAGATAGAGAAGTCATCCATGAATACTTCAATACTCTCCTTAACAAGATCAGAGAAAATAGCAAGCATACATCGCTGAAATATAATAGGAGCATTACAAAGACCGAAAGACATGTTCATGTAAGCAAAAACACTGAAAGGGACATGTAAAAGCTATCTTATCTTGATCTTCAAGATTAACATTAATTTAATTATATCTTGAGTACCCATCAAGAAAACACGGAATTATTGTCCTGCTAGTCTCTCCAACATCTTGTCCATGAATGGCAATGGAAAATGATCAGTTCTGGTGGCTTTTATTGAGATTCTTGTAATCAATACATATTCTCCAGCCCATAATAGTACGAGTTGGAATAAGCTCATTTTTCTTATTCTTTACAACAAGTATACTACTTTTCTTTGGAACTACTTGTACAGGGCTTACCCTCTGGCTATCTTAAATAGGATATATCATTCCAGCCTCTAATAGCTTGACTACCTCTTTTCTAAAAACTTCCGTCAGGGTTGGATTGAGGCATCTCTAGAGCTACAGGTTTATATTCTTCTTCCATTAAAATTCTATGCCTACAATAAGAAGGACTAATACTTGTGAGGTTTGATAAGGTCCAGCCAATGACTTCTTTGTTCTCCTGCAAAATTGTCACCAATCTCTTTTCTTCGTCTTCAAAAAGATTTGCATTAATGATAACTGGTTTTTGTGCATCACCTACAAGAAAAACATATTTCAAATGTGGAGACAATTCTTTTAGCTCCATCTTTGATTCTTCATTCTACTTCTCTTCTTTTGATTCTTCAAAGAGAGATTGGTGGTAAGGAATTTCCTTGAAAGCATCTAGCTGTTGAAGACAATCTGAACTCTCATTATCTTCACATTCACTCATGTCCTCAAATGCTTCAGTCAATATTTTCTATAAACTATCTTTTCTTTGAATGAACCTCTTGGAGTCAGAAATCACTTCATTCAGGACATCCACTCTAAAGCACTCCCTCTTTATATTTAGGGTGCTTCATGGCTTCAAATACATTAAATTGAACTTCCTCATTTTGCACCCTAACAATGCATTTTCCTTCATCAACATCAATCAAAACTTTAGTAGCCTTCATGAAAGGTCTACATGAATCAATGGAACTTCACTATCCTCATCCATATCCATTACTACAAAGTCAGGTCGAAAAATAAATTTGTCAACTTTCAGCAATACACCTTCAATAATGCCATAACAATGCTTAATAGTTTTGTTAGCTAGATGCAAAGCCATCCTAGTTGGTATGATTTATACTCCTATCCGCTTGATCATGGATAAGGGCATTAGGTTGATGCCTGCGCCTAAATCAAGAAGTGTCTTTTGTACTGATAATCTCCCAACAGTCACAAGAATTGTGAAACTACCAAGATCTCAAGATTTCTCTGGAATAGATTTTTGACTAATTGCATTACAACCTGCATCCAACTCTATTGTTTCATCATCCATAATGCATTTCCTTTTTGTAAGCATATCCTTCATGAATTTAGCATATGTGGGTATCTGCTCCAATGCCTTAGAAAAAGGAATATTAATCTGCAGCCATTTGAAAATGTCTAAGAAACTGTTGTACTGCCTTTCCTTATCTTTCTTTGATGGAGCATATGGATAAGGAAGATGTTGAACTGGTGGATGGTTTAGTACAACTTTTCCTTTGTTAGTTGCTTGTTTCATTGACTTCTGCTTCTCCTATTCAATTACCACTTTCTCTTCTACTTCTTCATTAGTCACCATTTCATCATTTTTCTCTTTTTCTTTTTCAACTCCTTCCTTTTCATCATTTTTTCTACAACTCCTTCATTTTCATTTTTCTCACCATTATCTTTCAAACCAACCACGGTCCCCCTCCTTGTTGTAATTACTTTGCATTGTTCCTTTGGGTTAACCTATGTGTTTGCTAAAAAAGATCCACCTCCATGCTTAGACAGTTGTTTTGCAAGTTGTCCAACCTAAACTTTAAGATTTTTAATGGAAGCATCAGTGTTCTTCTTATTTGTGATGGACATCTGCATAAAGTAAGTTAGAGTATCTTCTATTTTTGACATTTTAACAGGCTAAGCTTGTTGTTATTGTGGACCCCTATTTGAAGGACCTACATAAGAATTGTTAGAAGGACCTGGAAAAGAGTTTTTAAAAGGAACTGTATAGGAAGGGTTAGTGGGACCAGAATATGCATTATTATTTTGCTGCCTCAAATCATAAGGTTGATTTGAACCTGGACCACCTTTGTAGCCTTGGTAATCTCCTTGAAAGTTTTGTTGAGGTCTGTTTGATTATGCAAATAATGAGCTTCCTCTACCTGCTGGCAATCACCAGGTGCTGAACAGTGGTCATTCTAATGGTCACCGCCACAAAAATCACATCTTAGCGCTTGATGAACTTGGTGTGTTTTATGTGATCCACCTTACTAAAATTGTTGAGGAAGTTGGCCTATATGTTTTGTTAAGGCCTCCTATTTGCTGAGTCAAGAGTTTATTATGAGCTAGAATTTCATTCTGAGTATCTAGCTCTATTATACCTATTCTTTGAACCAGAGACCTATCATGGTGACTCTAGTAATCACTGGCTACTATGGAGTCAATGATTACAATTGCTTCCTTAGGACTCTTAGACATCATAGTACCTCCAGCTAAGGCATCAAGAATAATCTTTGTCTAAGGTCTCAAACCACTATAGAAAATATGTAGTTGTGCAGCAACATGAAAATTATGGTTTGGGCACCTTTGCAGTAAAGATTTGAATCTCTCCCATGTCTCACATAGAAGCTCATCAGACCCTTAGGAAAAATTAGCAATGACTGATTTTGCACTAATGAATCTGGATGAAGGAAGAATCTCGCAATAAATTTTTTGTTCACTTCTTTTCAAGTGTTAAGACTTATGTTTGGATATGATTGAAGCCATGTCTTTGCTTTACTTGTCAAGGAGAATAGAAAAGCTCTAAGGTAGATAGCATCCTCATCAGAGGCTCCCATGGTACTGCATAGCTCCATGAAGGTAGACACATGTGTGTATGGATCTTCATGATCCATTCCAGCAAAAAGGTGCGAACCCATCAGATTGAGCAATGTTGGCTTTAATTCCACAACCTTGTTACTAAAAGGAGGAATGACTAAGTTGTTGTAATGCTTTAGTCCTTGTTGATAAGCATAGTCACCAAGAGTCCTCCTTGGTGGTCTATTTCCTTCTCCTCCTCTATCAGCCATAATATCAATTACAAGTGGCTTTTCTGGTGAAGGAGAATCAATAGAAGAAGATTCACTTGATGGCTTATTGGTTGCTTGTTTCTTTTTCTTCCTGTTCTTCCTTTCAGTCTTTGTAATTTTTAGATCAAATAGTGATTTATTTGTAGGAAATTTACCTCGTATAAAGTAAAAAGAACAAACTACAATAAACCGTAAGCACCGAAGTTAGCAAAAATAAAATATAACAAAAGATAATTTATACAAAATCAAAATAAAATAAATAACAAAAGTAAGGAAAATGTCATATTCAACTGAAAAATTAAATCTAAAAGAATTGAGCATGCTACTCAAGTCTCTGACAACGATGCCAGAAACTTGTTAGACTGTTGGCAAGAGTAGCAATGTCATCAAATGTTACAAATTTGATAAAAGAGAACATCTCCACAGGGACTTGAGTTACTCAGTTTCTCTAGGTAAAGTAAACAATTCCATAGTTATGTATAATAAATTTAATCAAAATTTCATGGTTTAACGAAAATAAAGAAAATAGCATAATTAATGTGTCGAAAATACGAAAAATTACGAAAAAAAAAGTAAAATGAATTTAATTAATTCAAGAGAAATGTAGGATTGGAACTAGTGATTATAAGGGTACGAACGTAAATAGTAAATTGATTCAGTTTAAATTCTAAGATTACTTTCCAATCAAACTCAGAATCCAATTTCATGAAACTAGTGATCAAATAGAGTCAAACACTACGAACAAATGAAATCACCAGTAATGAATAGAAACGATTGATATATATATATATATATATATATATATATATATATATATATATATAATATCAAAAGATACATAAGGGTACAAATATTACATCCAATCCTTTGATGAAACTACCTGATCATAGTGTAGAGCACAAGATCAACAGAAGAAACGATGAAGGATTCAATCTACGATCACTTCTCTACAGTTCCAACTCCACTTTTCTCTCTTCTCTCTCCTTGTTTCGCATTGTTCTTTTCTAGTTTCTCCTCTGGTTCTTTGCTTCTCCCATTTGCATGGCTTTTATTTGAAATGGAGCAAGAGGTGCCATACCAACTCACCTAGGCAAGTTGGTTTCTTCAAGCTAAAGTAATCTCACTAGCCCAGGTGAGTTGATTGCTAGCTTGAGTGAGTGACACTCCAAAATTTTTCAAAAATGACCCTTTTGCCCCTTCATCTTGACTTGGTTTTTGGATCCAACAAATAACCATCAAAACATAAGAAATGCATGGATGGATATTCCATATTGAAACAACCACATTTATAAATTAGGAATTTTTATGAGAAAATTACTAAAATCAAAAGATAAGTGCTAGCATTATAATATCAAAGATAACTAAAATATGACACTTATCAGTTTCCTATACCAACATTTTTTCCCTTTGTATAGAGGTTGGTGATGTGGAAACCTGAGCATGAGGATCAAATTAGGAGAAATTTTCACACTGAAGCCTCTCATAGATTGTCTGATATGTTTTGTTGATGCTAGAAAGACACTTAATAAGCCAAAATTGTGTCTGGAACCATCTGTTAGCACATTGGAATACAACTTGTTTTTGCTTAACTTTTGAACAAGCCGCAATAAATCAAGCATCTGAAAAGGTTAGGACCATTCATATATGTGGCTACATTAGCATGCATAATCATGCCATGCACATGGTGTGTAAATTAAACTTGTTTAATATATGTTTAAAACTTAATAATTTTAAGATTAAATATTTATTTATTTACCATCAATGATTTTTTTTGCAGGCAACGAAATTCAGTCGTTCTATACATATTGATGAGATCTTTTAGCAAAACCCATATAAGAAAGGATACTAGTGAATTTGTCGATGAAAGATCTCCAAGAACACATGTCCGTTTTAAAATTATTTTTTTTCTTTCAAGTTATTCACATTACTATGTTAATGAAAGTTTCCTTTGGTTGAATAACATGAAGAATTTTATAAAAAAAAAATATATTCTTAAGCTAGGTCTGAGGCTGCATCATTTGTTGGTGAATCAAAGACTAGCCTTCTTAACCCTTCTTTGAATAAGAGTATTAGGTCTAGGTGTTGGGGGAAAGACCAAGGGACGACTCTATAGGGATGGAACCTTGTTCATGATTATCAAGGTGGAGATAGTAGCCTCATGCAAAAAAGGAAATCATCAAGTAGTTGTTCGCATGATTCATAATAGATTATCCAACTGAGACAAAGGCTTTCACAAAGTGAGAAGGAGATTCGTCGAATGAGGGAGGAGATTATCCAAATGATTCATCAATTTTAGCAGCAATTTTAACAATTTCAATCAATTTTCATGCAATTCCTACAACCAAATGCACAAAATATCTTTGAACAAAACCAACAACAAAACAACCACCAAGAGTAGCAAGAGCAACAACCAGAAAACCAACAACCATACTCTCTAAATTATGATAGTTAGTAGATTGTATTAAAAAAAACTAGTCATTACTTGTATTTTTTATGAATGTTTTTTTAAAACTATGGTATGTTTTAATTTATGAATGGTTTGACTTGTTAAAGACAATATATAGGATTAACCTGTATGACAACAACGTTGTAGCTGGATTATTATAAAAATTATGATATTTAAATTTATTATTTTTTTGTATATGTCCTCATTGTACAATATTAATTTGCAATATCATATAATATTTTAAATAAATCCAAAAATATCAATGACAGAATTACCAACAGATAATCCGTCAGTAATATATAAAATAATGATGGCATTCATTGACCATTACTGGTCGATTATTTGTGGGGAAATATAGTAACCATTACTGATGGATTATCCGTTAGAAAATGTAGTTACAATTACTAACAAAATATCCATCATAAAACATAGTAAACTATTTATTGACAGATTATCAACCTTATCGATGGATATTGGCGATCGAAAATCAACATTTTTCTTGTAGTTCCATAAAGCCTATATCTTTGTCATCCAAACCACCCACCAAACCAACTTTGCCTTTGAGCTTATAATGTTCCCTTCATTTTGCCAAAATTTGTCGTGAATATCACCTGGTAACACTATCAAATCCCCTCCCCAAAGATAATATTGCTCCACACTTAATGAGCAAAGCGACACTGAAAGAACATGTGTTCCATGGATTCCAAAGAAGATTTGCAGAATGCATAATTGACATTGCCATCATCAAGTAAAAAATTTGCCTCTTTTGTAGACTGTCTTCTATTTAGCCCTATTTTCCAACACAAACCCTTTGACTTTACAGGGTACCTTGAGCCTCCATAGCTTCCTTTAAAATCTTTCTAGGTCTTGGTTGCCCACATTATGTATCACTTCATATACTTCTTTTACCACACAATTTTTATCTGCAACCTTCCACCATGTCAAACCATCACACAAGTTTGCAAAAGGAGAGACTTCTCTAACATCGTGTAATAATTGTTGAGCCACTGAGTCTTCCCATTGGAACCACCTTCCTTTCCACCTTAAATCCCACCTACATACTCCCCCATGTCAATCTCACACCTCCAACACCTTCCATAGCTTTTGTTCCTAGTTTAGAAGTAACCTAGGATACTTAGACTTCAAACTCTCATGACCCAACCACTTGGCACACCAAAAGCTCACCTTTTTCCCATCCTTTAAGACTCTTGAAATCTCTCTTTGGAACCACCCTTCCATATTGCCCTCATACTCATAAACTCCTAATAAGGAAGCCCATCATTGAGACCCCTTCAAAACTTGGTTCCCAAAAAATGAATATCCAAGTCCGATATGTCATACTTATCAAGCAATACCTCTCTCCGAAGACATTCGTTATCACTCACAAGTCTCCACATCCATTTCCTAACCAAGGCCCTATTAAAAACCTCTAAGTGTTTGATTCTCAAATCCCTTTTTTCTATTGGTGAACCCACGATATCCCACATGACCCAAACCATTTTTTTTCCTCTCCTCTACCCCCAAAGAAAGTTTCTTTGAATTCTATTAAGGGAAGTAATGACTTGCTTATAAATTTTAAAGAATGACAAGAAGAATAAGGGTATAGAAGGAAAAATTGATTTAACAAGGCAAATCCTCCCACCAAAGGATAGGTGTATCCTACACTAGGGTGTCAACTTCTTCTGCATTTTATTAATAATTAGTTTCCATGTTTTGATCTTCAATATTTTTTTCCCTTCCTAGCATTTGCTCCAATCGATAAGCCTAAATAATTACCTAAGGGATAGTCCTAGTGCTACATTTTAGCATTGTAGCACAATTGTTGATATCCCTTTGGTCCACATGGATACCCGCCAAGCTACTTTTATGAAAATTAACTTTTAGCCCGAAAGCCATTTCAAAACACCTTAGAATGGTCTTCAAGGTTATAGAGTCTCTAACTTCTTTCTGAGACAAGAAGATGTATTGTCTACATATTGAAGTAGTGAGATCCTTAAACCACCATTCCCCAGCTTGATCCCCCCAATCAAATCCTTTTCTTTCACTTCTCTAACCAAACCACTCAAACTTTTCGCTACCACCAAAAAGAGAAAATGTGCTAGCAGATCACCTTGTCGTAGGCCCTTTTGTGCCAAAAACTCCTCTATTGGGTTTCCATTAATAGGTATGGATATATATGAAGCAAAATCCATTGCAACCACTTTTTGCAAAATCCCAAACTATGAAGCATGTAGGCTAGGAAATCCTACCTCACTAAGTCATATTCCTTCTCAAAATTGGCTTTGAAGACAAAACATGACTTTTTCTTAGCCTTGGCCTCTTGAACAACTTTATTAGCTATCATAACCCTGTCCAAAATATTCCTTCCACCTAAGAAAGCCGATTGTCTAGCATCCAACACATTGCTCATGCTTTTTGCCAAGATTTTAGCGATAATTTTGTAGAGATTCCTAATTAGAGAAATAGGCCTATACTCCCCTATCCCTTATGGATTCTCTTTTTTTGGAATTAGAGTCTAAAAGAAGAATTAGATCTTTTTGGAAACCTACCATGACTATGGCATTTTTGTATAGCTCTGACAATCTCCACTTTTAACACATTCCAACAAGATTTGTTGAAGTTGAAGTTAAAGCCATCTAGCCCAGGAGTCTTGTTGTCATCACAATCCCAAACAACCTCTTTGATTTCCTCCTTGGAGAAAAAAGAAACAAGGGAGAGATTATTCTCCTTTGGTAGGGATTTGAATCTTACCCCATCCAACAACACCTTCATAGATATTTATTCAAGGAATTTACTTATGAGGAAACCACGAATGCCTTGTTTGACCCTCAAATGCTCTTCATGCCATACACCATCCACATCTAAACCTTTTATGTCATTTCTTCTTCTTTGCCAATTTACCATTGCATGGAAAAAATTGGTGTTCTCATCTCCCTCCATAAGCCATTTGATTCTAGACTTTTGCAAAAGAATAGATTCTTGAATCCTTGATGTCTTCCAAAATTCCTTTGTCATAGTCTCCCTCTCATGTGCCTCCTCCAAGGAAAGGTTGCCTAGCTCATCTTTTTGCGTCCAAAGCATTAATTTGATGCACGAAGGTGTTGACCATTTCTTGTTGGCCACCTATATTGTCCATACCCCCCTTCTTGATGTCTCTTTTTTAGAAGCTTGAATTTTTCTTTAACCACATAGGATAAAAATTAGACATTGATTTTAAGTGTGAATGACGAATTAGAAATTAAGTCGTTGAGTGAATCAGAGGGTGATAATCCATGAATATCAGATTTCTATTCATTGGTTGGACAATTAAGCAAGATTCAACCAAACTCAAAAACCCCCCTCACTGTGATTGAGATCGTTATTTTTTTATAAGCAAATATATTGAATTAGATTAAATTAGACTCGTACCCTCTGTATTTTTCTCAAATTGCACTTGATACTCTTCCCTTTTTATACATTACTTTTATCCCCTTCTGTTAACATCATTAACTAACATCAATTAAAATATCTGAGTAGACGAAATTGTCCGTTAGAGTAAATTACACTTGTACCCCCTATGTGTTTCTCAAATTGCACCTGATACCTCTCATTTTTTATACATTACTTTTACTTGACGGTGCTAGTGTCAAGGGAACCAGATGCAACAGTGATGGTTGTCGAAGCTATGATGGGGGACGAGGAGGTGGATATGGCAATGGTGGCTACAGTGTTGGTGGTGGCTACGGTGCTCTAATGGAGTGGGTGCGCCCAGACCTCATGTTAGTGGGCGAGGATGACGATGAGGAGGAATAAATGATGTTGTCGTAGGAGAGGGAGGAAGAGGAGAAGGAGGTGGTGGTGGTAAGTAAAGAGGGGTTGTTGAAGAAGATGAGAGTTTGTAAAACCCAATATGTGATTTTGAGAAAGAAGATGAGGGTATTTTAGACATAAATTTTCATTAAAAGTCATGTGACCAACATGTGCATACTTTTTGTTAAATTATTAAATGGTGTTTAAGAGAGAGAAGTTCTGGGTGTAATATGAGCTAAATAATTAATGATTTTTTTTGTAGGGTACAAAAAAGAGGAGTACCATGTGCAATTTAGAAAAAATATAAAAGGTACGAGTGTAATTTACTCATTTAATTATATTAATATAGAAGCACAAACACACCAAGACAAAAGATAAAAAGGAAACATAAACCATTTTTTCACTTTGAGACTACAAATCCCTCTTAGTATGATGGCTACCTCCCCCCTCTAAAAACTTGAAACAAACACAACCAGGGAAAACCATCTACACAACTATAATAGCACATTGCGGGCCCAAAGCACCAAACCAACTTCAAAATAACCACCAATAGCTAAGAATGCACACACACATAGGGATGGAAAAATGGGCCTTGCCTGGCGGGTCAGCCCGTTTGGCCCACGAAAAAATGAAGGCTGGGCTAAGATTTTGAACCCACATTCACTAAACAGGCGGGGTCCATAAAAATGCGGGCCAAATATGGGCCTGGGCCGGGCCAACCAAACGGGCCAAAGGTAAATTGGTTAAATTAAATAAATGGATATTAAAACTGAAAAGTGAAAAGGAAGATATTTTAGGAATTGAGATGAGAGGCTGTGGCTAAGAGTGAGTGGTACTCGTGCAGTCCAGTCGTGCATCCACCGTCCTGCGTCCACCACCGTGCTCATGAGAGGCAAAGCAGCACAGGCCGAGGCTCAGAGGGCAAAGGAAAACCGGCACCGAAAGCGCAGTTGCAGTTGCACTGTTGCAGATCCCACTCCTGGCACTCCAGCACCGCAGGGGTAGCCGTGTAGTCGTGCAGAGAGAGAGAGAGGCTTGACCACATCGTTGTGCCTCTGTCCCCAGTCCCCATGTCCATCACAACGCCGAGACACCATTCCCCTCTCTCTCTTCTTCTACAAGGTACCTAACCCTTTCACTGCCACTGTAATGGTTGCTATATTTGTCCTCTCAGGTTTCTTTGCCTTTTTCTTTGTTTATCATGAAATAAACATAATAGAGATAGTAGAGTTTTATGGTCTCTTATGTGAAAATTTGCCCTCTTTTTCTCTCAGAGAAAGTGAAGATTTGCCATTGGGTTTCAGAATGTTGTTTTTGATATTGTTGGATTAAGGTATATATTTAGTGTATGGTTTGAGTTGTTTATTTTCTAGTGTGTTGTGTGTGACATGAGATGGCTTGTAATAGTTCGCAGGAAGATATGCAGATTCTCACTGCTTCTGGTGTGTAAATTTTTATATTTATATTAATTGAAAATTGTTATTAATAATTGCATTAATAATCTTTAAACATGTTGTTAAGCTGACTTTGGTCATGCTTTCCAGAAGTATTACTTTTTTTTAGTTTAATTTAGTTTAATTTTTGTGTGCATGTGTGTGGATTCTGTAAATAGTAGATGATGCATTTTTGAATTATCAACTTAACTTTCCTTTCTTTTGTTTGGTTTAGGTTGTTAATTATGTAATAGAGAAGATGGTGCTTGACAAACCTTTGTCCTTTGGATAGCTTAAGTGTTGAAGGTAGTAGGTCACAGTCACAACATCAAGCAGTTGGGGATGAATATTTTCGATCTGGATTTCAGCCATGGCAAAAGCTTAGACCTTCTATTGAAATATTGTGCAACAACCAGGCAAGCAATATGTTGTCTTGTATGCGACCTTATAGAGTTATGACAATGTATAGTGTATGTTTTTCTAGATGCTGAGATTGAGCAAGTTCATGCCTTATTTTTCTATTCCTTTGTATGCCTTCTATAATCTATTTACTAAGCTAATTGCAATTTTTAGTTTTCAATTATGATGTTTTCTTTAAGTTATTGAAAAACCATCTCGTTTGAATTATGTACTATGTTGTTGTGCATGTTGGTTTTAAATTGCATTTACAAAGTTACAAATTTGACTGTCTTCTAGAGTGCATGATGCAGGATGAATTGACAAAATATTTAGTAACTTTAAATATGGTTTAAGTATTCTTGGTTTGATTATCCCAAAAATCAGTGTTATGTTACTTATAATTTTTTTTGTTTTTTTTAATTAACTTTTTTTTATTTTTTAGGTGAGCTGGCCCGCTGGCCCGTTGGCCCACCTTAAAGTGGGGACTAGCATTTCCAGCCCACTTTGACAAAGTGGACTAGTCCAGTCCGGCCCATATTTTTGGTAGGCTAGGGCCAACCCGACCCATTTTTGATGGACTGACTCACTTCCTTTTTTGTTGCATGTGACTTGCAGGCTCCCCTACACTTTCAAATTTGAATAGGGTTCGAGCCCTTCTCTCCTTAAACCACTAACCCCTACTTGTCACCCCATCTTCCATTACACCTTTTTGGAAATATGTCTTTTTTAGAATTAGACCTCTGTTTGATTTGGATCTCCTCTCCTCCAAATATTGATAGTAAGAATCACACCCTCCAAACTCTTCAACCATCATCATAAATTGCAGAAACCTCTATCTACAAAACTCCAGCACCTCCTTCTTCGATAGCAATGCCATTAACCCCTTCTTCATCCTCACAAACGTGCACGGCGTGTCCCCCCATTACTCATCCGTCAGCACGCACGCTCCACAGAAACTATCTCCCCCAGTGTTACACCATCACGCTTCACCCTAATGGCGGTGGTCGGATCCGCAACCTCCACCTCCATCATCGACACCATTCTCATCTGTTGCCTCGCCTTCAACCTCGTTCGCTCTGTCGCCAAAAACTTATTCCACTCCTTCTTTCATGCCCATGACACCACCACTCCCTAACGTCTCCGTTATGCCATACCTGATAAGTGCCATATTTTAGAAAAATTAAGGTTTTTAATATTGGCACTTATCTTTTGATTTTAGTAAATTCCTTGATTAAAATGCCCTAAACCTAGTTGTTTTATGTTTTGTGTAAATATGTAGGGACTTATTCACATTTTGGAAGATTCATCCACTCAAATCCGGTGTTTTGATAAGTACCAGTTGTATCCAGAACATCCAAGGCATCCAAAGCAAACAAAGGGGCAAAAAAAAACATTTCCTGAAGCAAGAATGGCCTAGAACTCGCCCAAGCCAACCTATTTAGGCTTTAACTCGCCTGGGAGAGTGATTTATGAGCATTCTGGTCGCCTGGGCGAATGGAAGACAGTAGCAAGAGGCATTAAATTTGCCCAGGTGAGTGATATACGTGTATTTTGGTCGCCTGGGCGAGTGGACACAAGGAGCACCCCAAAATCTATAAATAGCCATGCAGGGGTGAAGGAGAAGCATGCTTGGAAGGCCAAAGTGAGTGAAACACGAATTAGCTAGCCTTAGGTGCTTAGAGAGAGTGAGAGAAAGTGAGAAATTGGTGAGGAAACTCTGCCAGAGTGATTCAGAGATCGCCTCTTCATCATGTATTCAATTGATCTTGTGCTCTCCACAATGATCGGCTAACTTCTCTAAGGATTGGATGTCATTTTCTACCCTTAAGTATCTCTTTTAATATTTATTTATGCATGAATGTTTTCTATTTCTTATTGGTAATTTCATTCCGTCCTTAATGCTTGATTCTACTTGACACTAGTTTCATGAAATAAGGTTCTAAGTTTAACTGGAAAGTACTCTTAAAACTTGAACTGAATAATTTTACTCTTTACATTACGTTGCTAGGAATAGAGCATAACGTTTAGATTCCAAATAGCACACGATTATGATTGTAATGCTGGGGTATTTATTTCATATGCGAGGAGATCGATATTTGATAAATATTCTTAGGATTCTCAAATGCGAGGGATCGATTTGGGATGATTTTATTTGTGCATCAATAATAAAAGAAGATAATTTATGCATGGTAATATTAATTGAATACTAAGGGTATGAACAATGAAATTTAATCCTACACTTTTCTTGAATTAATTAAACTCGTCTTATTAGCTTCCGTAATTTTCCATAATTTCAACAAACTAAATCTATTATTTCACAAATACATGAAACTCTGTTCATACTCGTTGTACATAACTATTAAATTGTTAAGTCTTGTTTGAATTAACTGAGTAACTCAAATCCTTGTGGAGACGATCTTTTATAAATTCTGTAACCTGCAACGATAATTAGTACGCTTGCCAAAAGTCTAACAATTTTATGGCACCGTTACCGGGGATTTGAGTTGTTTACTCAGTTCTTTTAGATTTAATTTTTTAGTTTAGTAAGATTTTTTCTTACTTTTGCTATTTACTTTATTTTTTATTTTTGTATATAAATTTTCTTTTATTTTAACCTCGATGCTTACAGGATATTGTAGTTTGCTCTTTTTCCTTTATGCGAGGTAAGTTTTCTGCAGATAAACCTTTGTTTGATCCAGAAATCACCAAAACATAAAGGAAAAATAGGAAGAAGAAGAAACTAGAAGCCAATAAAACATCGGGGGAAACTTCGTCTATTGATCCTCATTCATCAGAAAAGCCACTTGTACGTGATAATATGGCTGATCGAGGGGAAGATGAAAATAGACCACCAAGGAGAATTCTTGGTGACTATGCTTACCAACAAGGACCAAAGCATTACAACAACATAGTCATCCCTCCTTTCAATAATAAAGTTGTGGAACTAAAGCCAGCATTACTCAGTCTAATTGGCTCTCATCCCTTTGCAAGGATGGACCATGAAGATCCATACACTCACTTATCCATATTTATGGAGTTATGCAGTACTATGGGAGCTTCTGACGAAGATGTTGAAGTTGTTTACCTTAGAGCTTTTCCATTTTCTTTAACAGGTAAAGCAAAGACGTGGCTTCAATCCCAACCAAACAAAAGCCTGAGAACGTGGGAAGAAGTGGATGAAAAATTTATTACTAGATTCTTTCCTTCATCAAGATTTATAAGCGCAAAATCATCCATTGCTACTTTTTCCCAAGGAGCAAATGAACCTCTCTGTGAGACATGGGAGAGATTCAAATCCTTATTACGGAGGTGCCCAAACCACAATTTTGATGATGCTGCACAATTACATATTTTCTACAATGGTTTGAGACCTCAGACAAAGATTATTCTTGATGCCTCAGCTGGAGGAACTATGATGTCAAAAAGTCCGGATGAAGCAATAGTAATCATTGACTCCATAGCATCCAGTGATTACCAGTCCCACCATAATAGATCTCCAATTCAGAGGAAAGGTGTAATGGAGCTGGATACTCAAAATGCCATTCTAGCTCAAAATAAATTATTAACTCAACAATTGGAGGCCTTAACCAAACAAATAGGCCAACTTCCTCAACAAATTCAGCATGGAGGATCACAGAAAACACGCATAGATCATCAAGTTCAACAAGTTCTAAGATGTGCTTTTTGTGGTGGAGAACATCAAAATGGGCACTGTCCAGCACCTGGTGATTGTCAACCAGAAGAGGAGGCTTATTATTTGCAGAATTAGACCAGACCTCAGCAGAATTATCAAGTAAATTATCAAGGTTATCGAAGAGGTCCAGGTTCAAATCAATCTTATGGTTGCAGAGAAAATAATAATAATGCATATACTGCTCTCACTAATCCTCCTTTTACAGGTCCCACTAACAATTCATATGTAGGTCCTTCTAATAGGAATCCACAAAACCAAGCTCAACCTGATAGATTGTCAAAAATGGAAGACACTCTAACTTAATTTATGCAGATTTCCATCACCAATCAAAAGAATACCGATGCTTCCATCAAAAACTTGAAGTACAGGTTGGACAACTCGCAAAGCAACTCTCAAAGCATGGAGGTGGATCTTTTTCAGCAAACACACAGGTCAATCCAAAGGAACAATGTAAGGCAATTATAACAAGGAGAGGGACTGTGTTTGGTTTGAAGGATGATGATGAGAAAAAGAAAAAATGAAGGAGTTGTAAAAAAAATGATGAAAAGAAAAGAGTTGAAAAGGAAAATGAAAAAAATGATGAAGTGGTGACAAATGAAAAAATTGAAAAAAAAAGGTGATAAGTGAAGAAGAGAAGCAGAAAACAATTGATAAAGGAAAAGTTGTAGTAAATCCTCCACCAATTCAACATATGCCTTATCCACATGCTTCATCAAAGAAAGCAAATGAAAGGCAGTACAAGCGCTTCCTAGATATTTTTAAACAACTGCAGATCAACATTCATTTCTCTGAAGCATTGGAGCAGATGCCAACAAATGGCAAATTCATGAAGGATCCAATCACCAAGAAGAAAAGATACATGGATGATGAAACAATAGAATTGGATGCAGGTTGTGGTGCAATTATCCAAAAGACCATTCCAGAAAAATCCAGAGATCCCGATAGTTTTACAATTCCTGTGGCTATTGGGAGATTATCAGTGGGGAAGGCGCTTCTTGATCTAGGTGCAAGCACCAACCTTATACCCTTGTCCATGATCAAAAGGATAGGAGAAGTAGAAATCAGACCAACAAGGATGACTTTGCAGCTAGCTGATAGAACTATTAAGCATCCTCATGGCATTGTTGAAGATGTGTTGGTGAAAGTTGACAAATTCTTTTTTCCAGTTGACTTTGTAGTGATGGATATGGATGAGGACAGTGAAGTTCCATTGATTCTTGGCAGACCTTTCATGAAGATTGCCAAAGTCTTGATTGATGTTGATGAAGGAAAACTCACTGTGAGGGTGCAAGATGATGAAGTGCAGTTCAATGTTCTTGAAGCTATGAAGCATCCCACAAATAAAAAAAGAATTTTTTAGAATAGATGTCTTGGATGAGGTAATTTTTGACTCTAAAAAATTGATTTACAGGAAAGATAGTTTAGAGAAAGCACTGACTGAAGAAGGAAATAAAGGTGAAGAAAAGGAAAGATCAGAGTATCTTCAACAGCTGAATTATTTCAAAGAAAATCTTTATCATCAATCTCTCTTTGAAGAATTGAAGGAAGATAAGCAAAAAGAGGAATCAAAGCTAGAGTTAAAGGTATTACCTTCATATTTAAAATATGTCTTTCTTGTAGGAAATTCCCAGAAACCAGTGATCATTAATGCAAATATTTTTTTTGAAGTTGGACCTTATCAGACCTAACAGGTATTAGTCCTTCTTATTATATGCATAGAATTTTAATGGAAGAGGATCATAAACCTGTAGCTCAGCCTCAAAGACGTCTAAATCCAACCATGAAAGAAGTTGTCAGAAAGGAAGTAGTCAAGCTACTTGAAGCTGGAATGATATATCCTATTTCAGATAGCCAGTGGGTAAGCCCTGTACAGGTAGTACCTAAGAAAGGTGGTATGACTGTTATTAAAAATGATAAAAATGAGCTTATTTCAACTCGTACTGTTACGGGTTAGAGAATGTGCATTGATTACAAAAAGCTCAATAAAGCCACCAGGAAGGATCATTTCCCATTACCATTTATGGATCAAATGCTAGAAAGGTTAGCAGGTCAACAATATTACTGTTTTCTTTACGGTTATTCAGGATATAATCAAATCAATGTTGATCCTGAAGATCAAGAGAAAACAACTTTTACTTGTCCTTTTGGTGTTTTTGATTATAGGAAAATGCCTTTTGGTCTTTGTAATGCACCTGCTACATTTCAGAGATGCATGTTTGCTATTTTTTCTGATCTTGTTGAAAAAAGTATAGAAATATTCATGGATGATTTTTCTGTTTTTGGTTCTTCTTTTGAATTATGTCTGTCTAACCTGGATACTGTTTTAAAGTGATGTATTGAAACAAATCTTGTGCTTAATTGGGATAAATGTCACTTTATGGTGACTGAAGGTATTATATTAGGTCACAAGATCTCTGTGAATGGCATTGAAGTTAACAAAGCCAAAGTGGATGTCATTGAAAAATTACCTCCACCAACAAATGTCAAAGGTATTAGAAGTTTTCTAGGACATGCAGGATTTTATAGAATATTCATCAAGGATTTTTCCAAGATTGCCAAACCATTAAGCAATCTCTTGAATAAAGAAGTTCCATTTCATTTTGATGATTTTTGTTTAAAAGCTTTTGATACTTTGAAACAAAAACTGATTTCTGCACCTATAATCACTGCACCGAATTGGACTCATGATTTTGAAATAATGTGTGATGCAAGTGATTATGCTGTAGGAGTAGTTTTGGGTCAAAGGAAAAACAAAGTTTTCCATGTTATACATCACGCAAGCAAAGTTTTTAATGAAGCTCAAATTAATTATGCAACAACTGAGAAAGAATTGCTTGCAGTAGTGTATGCTTTGGAAAAATTTAGATCTTATTTGATAGGATCTAAGGTCGTAGTTTTTACTGATCATGCTACTATAAAATATTTGCTAGTCAAAGCTGATTCTAAACCTAGACTTATCCATTGGGTTTTACTTTACAGGAATTTGATCTAGAAATCAAGGATAAGAAAGGAAGTGAAAATCATGTAGCTGATCATCTTTCCAGACTTACCAGTGGTGAAGTAACCACACAGGGTCCTGATATTCAAGAAGAATTTCCTGATGAAAAGCTATTCAACATTTCAGAAAGACCATGGTTTGCAGAGATGGCTAATTTCAAAGCAGCTAGTGCAATTCTTGAAGATTACACTTGGCACCAGAGAAAGAAGTTTTTCAATGATGCTAAATACTTTGTGTGGGATGATCCTTACCTCTTCAAAATTGGAGCAGATAATCTTCTGAGAAGGTGTGTAACTCAGGGGGAGGCAAGGAGCATACTGTGGCATTGTCATAGTTCACCTTACGGAGGCCACTACAATGGCAAAAGGACTGCTGCAAAAGTTCTCCAATCAGGATTCTATTGGCCTACATTGTTTAAAGATGCCCATGAATATGTTCAGAGATGTGATAATTGCCAAAGAACAGGGGGAATCTCCAGAAGAAATGAAATGTCACTACAAAACATTTTGGAGGTAGAAGCCTTTGACTGTTGGGGGATAGATTTCATTGGCCCATTTCCATCATCCTACTCAAATGTATACATTTTATTGGCTGTGGACTGTGTCACCAAATGGGTGGAAGCAATAGCTGTACAACATGCTGATGCAAAGATAGTTATTCACTTCTTAAAAAAAACATATTTTCAAGGTTTGGTACACCAAGAGTGTTGATAAGTGATGGAGGATCTCATTTTTGCAATGTCCAACTTAAGAAAATTCTCCAACACTACAGTTTCAGACACAAGGTCACTTCACCTTATCATCCCCAAACCAACGGGCAAGCTGAAGTTTCTAACAGGGAAATTAAAAGAATTTTGGAGAAAACAATTGCTCAATCAAGGAAGGATTGGTCTCAGAAGCTAGATGAAGCTCTGTGGGCATACAGGACTCACACCCTTCCAATTGGTCTATGGAAAATCTTGTCATTTGCCTGTTGAATTAGAACATAAAGCTTACTGGGCATTAAAATTTCTGAATTTTGATCCTAATGCAGCAGGTGAACACAGGAAGCTCCAACTTCATGAACTGGAGGAATTAAGGTTTCAAGCATATGAAAATTCTAAGCTTTATAAACAACGAGTTAAATTTTATCATGATAAAAAGCTTTTGAAAAAGAATTTTCAACCTGGACAACAGGTTTTGTTATTTAATTCTAGATTGAGATTGTTTCCAGGTAAGCTGAAATCCAAATGGTCTGGACGATCCAGCCACAAAGAGGACATGGACTGTAAATGGTAGCAGAATCAAACCTTATTTGGGTGGTGATGTTGAAAGACTCACCACTGTGATCCACTTCCAAGAAGTTTGAGCTACAGCAAAAGTGTCCAGCTAAAATGACGTTAAAGAAGCGCTTCTAGGAGGCAACCTAGTATATTATAAACCTTTCTTTTTATGCTTTATATTATTTAAATACATAGTTTGCTTAAATATAGGATGAGGCATGTTTCAGGTTAGAAACCATATATAAAAAAAATGGGGTTTAACTCGCCCAGGTGAGTGAACCATGAACAAAATACTTGCCTGGGCGAGCCTAGCTCTGCAGCACGAATCAACAAGGTAAAAATCAGATTTTACCCAAATTTTTTCAAAAAACACTTTCATCTTTTCAATTTCTTTGGCTGTGCACTTTCTTCTTCTCTTAAACTCGCCCAAGCGTAGCTTCTATCCCTCATCCCACTTCAATCAAGTAAGTTTCCTCATCCCTTGAAATTAGTCACAGTATACATGATTCCATTTAGCTTTCTTGTGTATTTACATTGTGATAGTGTAGTTTTATTGTTTTCTTCTAAATTTTCAAGCATAGTTAGGTCAAGAAGTTACGAATTGATGTTCCATTTTTGAGATTGATTTGAAATGCTTATTCTAAATCTCTCTCTTCTTATTCTTATTTTCTGAAATTTTGGTGTAATCTATGTGCAAAATCCTTTCAATTTCATGAACAACAATGAGGGCACACCAACTGTTTGGTGAAATGCCTCAATGAAAACAACTATGTTTTTCTTCATTCGTTTTTGCATGAAAATCCTTGAATATATTAGAAAGTTTGAATATATGCTAGACTTCAGTAGTTCATGAGAAAAGATCTTTGTGTATACCTTTGAAATTCCCATTAAAAATGTCAAAACCATATTTTCCAAAAGTTTAAAGCACGTAGATTGATTCTTCATAAAAGTATACATTTGTTTGAAATAATTTTTGGAGTAAAAAGTGTGAAACTATTCCAAATTGATTGAATCATTCATATATTTTGAAGGCTGAAATTTTACTACCATTTACAAAAGAATAGGTAGTTGTTGATCTAAATGCTTGTTGTCCATTGTATCATGATAAATTAACTTAAGCAATCTGAATTAGCAATCTCTAAATCTATTTTGGTACTTGGGCTACAAAGAATTATCATACTTAATTTTTGTTGTTGAGATGCTTTTCAGATGGCTCCCAAGTAACTGTCAACCAAAATAGCCAGACATACCGAAGAAGGCTCAAGCTCCAATCTTCTTGCAGATTTTATATTTGATCATCAGAGGTTTCGTAGTGAGGAGCACCAAAAGCGGTTCGAAATCATTAAGAACTAGTCATTCCTCAGAGAATGGAGAGTTCAGCTAATGGATGGTGAATATCCAAAATTCACTGCGAAGCTTGATAGGAGACGTTGGAGGCCACTTGCAACACCACTACAAAAAAATTTGATCCTGCCATAGTCTCAAAATTTTATGCCAATGCATGGCCAATTGAAGAAGGCATTCTGGATCAACGTTCCTTAGTCCGTGGCCAGTGGATTCCTTATGACCCTGATGCTATTAATCAATTTTTAGGGAATCCACTAATTTTAGAGGAAGGACAATTCTTTGACTATACTACAAGGCAGAGCATCCTTGGAGGGTTTGATGAAGAAGCTATAGTCCAATTACTCTATTTACCCGAATGCGATTTTGCTAGAAATATGGCAGGTAGCAGGGTAAGACTACTGAGAACCAACATGAAAACTTTAACCCAAATATGGGATGACCTTTCTCCTTAGCAATGTGCTTCCAAGTGACCATAATTCTGATTTGACTATGCCTAAATGTCAACTCATTTTTAGTTGCCTAGAACAACTCAATATTAATGTGGCATAATTGATCTCAGAGGCCATTCATCAGTTTGTCATCACAGAACCTCCTCGACATCTGCTAAACCCGGAAAAATCCAACAAGGCACTTGGATTTCCTGCTTTAATTACTGGTTTATGCCAATTTTATGGGGTGCAGGTACAACCTTCCAAGACAACCCGACCTCCCATCAACCAGGCATTCATTGAAAAATATTGCCTAGCTAGACAGGTGGAGCAGCAGCAGCCATAAGAGCCACCATCCTTGGAGTCCATTTCAACTCATCTTCAGAGGATGGAACTCCAGATGCATACTTACATGCCGCATATGGCTGACCAGCAGGCTGCCAACTATAGGGGCCATATGCAACTAAATGAAAGTTTCTACAACTATACACAACATCAACATCGCCAGGATCCAAACCCTTTCCCGTGGCCCACTCCTGATCAGTTCAGAGTTAATGTTGCATGGCCTGGGGACAGGCCTATTTTTCAGGAGGAGACAGGTCCTGCAACTGATCAAGGCCTTGCAGCTAACCAAGAAGCTGCAAAATGAAGGAGAAGAAGCAGCTAATAAGGATGATGATGATCTGATGCATAATTTGGCTGATTATCTTGTTGAACTACAAAATCTGTGACATTTTCTTGATATCTCTTTATCATTTTCTTTATGGCTTTTTTATATTTCAAGTACTATAATTTCTCAATTACTTTTTGCTTAGATAATTATGCATTTATGATTTTTATTAGTTTTATTATACACAACTCTGATGGTGTACACAGAGGGTTACCTCTTTTTAGAAGTACACATTTTTGATAAAATTTTGTTTTATTAACATAGTATAGAATATGTATAAAACAAATTTTGGGACTTAAAAGACAAATATTTTTTGGAACACAACATGTTTTGAAAAGAATCAACAGATTTGAAAAACTGCTTTTTAGATCAAAACTCAAAAAATGTATTTTTGAAAACCTTGAGAAAAGAAAAACAAAAGAATGACTTTCTCGAATACCAAATGAAGGTAGACATTTTTACATGAATTTAATAATGAACAACTTTTGAAAACACTGAATTGATTTAAACATGGAAACAAGCCTTAAGCTTAAGTGACTGAGTGCACCCACATAAATTGCATTGAGTGTCCTTGTTGATATGTTTAATAGTTGATTTTGCATGAATTTCTAAATTGTCATGACATATGATGCATGGATATGATTTAGGCCTTCTTTCTTCTTGAACATTTTAAAGCCACTAGCCAAAAAGCTATCCCAGTATATGATGATTTACCACTTGCTAGCCCTTTTGAGCCAAAAGACTTAAAATTTTGTTGGAACACTAGCCTAGGTTAAGAATTTCCTACCTTACCTTAAGTTAGGAGAGCAAGAAGGGATTTTGTTAAGGAACTTTTTACCATTTGGATGGCTAATATGATAGAAAAGCTATGGTTAAAAAAAAGAAAAAAGGAAACAAAAATCCTTGTGTTCTAAAGTATACAAAGTGTTGTAATTTTTAAAGTCAGGTGATTGAGCGGTTGATATGAGAAAAATGAATATCTTGGAAGATTGGATGGTTGATTGGAAAATAGTTGTCTTATCTTTATTTGATCTCCTATTCTTAAGATAACTTTGAATATCCAGAAAAATCAAGATTTTCTTCAAAGCCAGGCCCAACCCTTAAAAGTCCTAAAGATCCATGATAATTATGTACTTTGATTTGATGGAAAATGAACTGCAAAATTAATCTATAAACATATCAGTGTTGGAATTGAGAAGAAACACTTACCTGTGGGAGAAATAAACACCTTTGAGAGGTTTTCCTCTATTTGAATCAATCAAGTGTTTCCTCTTATGTTCTTTAGAAATAAATCCATTTTTTTTTGTATTTTCAATTCTCATGGTTGTTTATTTGAAAAATATGTTCTAATCATTTTTTTTAAAGTTGATTCTTTACAAACCATGTTCATATTAAAAGTTTCTTCTATATTACTTATACTCTTATTTTTTTGTATTGTTACTTTTACTTTGCTTGAGGACAAGATTCTAGGTTAGGGGGAGTTGATAAGTGCCATATTTTAGAAAAATTAGGGTTTTTAATGCTGGCACTTATCTTTTGATTTTAGTAAATTTCTTGATTAAAATGCCCTAAACCTAGTTGTTTTATGTTTTGTGTAAATATGTAGGGACTTATTCACATTTTGGAAGATTCATCCACTCAAATCTGGTGTTTTGATAAGTACCAGTTGTATCCGGAACATCCAAGGCATCCAAAGCAAACAAAGAGGCAAAAAGGACATTTCCTGAAGCAAGAATGGCCCAGATGTAACGCCTCCTTTTACTCTCTCATGTTCGATTGATTTTAGATAAAATCTTGTTTCCTCTTTGTATTAGAATTATCTTAGTTATAAATTTCATGGAAAATTCTTTTCGCTTTGTTTGCAAGTTCTCCTAGTCGTCCCTATCATAAACGAATTCTCTCTCTCCATGGTTTTTACAATTCATTCGTAACATAAACGATACTCCCTCACCACGGTTTATTTATAATAAGAATAAAGCACAGTCCAGCAATACAGTCCAAAGTATAGTTCATTATACAGTCCCAAATACATGCCAACATAAAATACAACCAATTTAAATCTAGTACAACTCATCAATACATCTTCATCATCTTCTCTTCATAGTCATCCACTGCTTTACTGTTTCTCTGCTCGCCCAAATAGATTGGGGTCATCACAGGTGTCAACCACAGACACAAAACATAGGGTAAGTTTATGACAAACACAGTTTGAATAAAACATACATAAAAGAATATATACACACATAGTTATAATGATATTTATAAATTAACAAACACGCATGATTTACCCACAGATTAAATCACTCCATCTATGCAGCACACAGATTAAATCATATCATCCATACACAAATATACATCATACTCATCAACAGATACTCCTTCCTCATACTCATCATGTGATGCATGTAATGCATGCTCATCTTCTTTATATGATGCATGATTGTCTCAACATCTCATCATCAAATGGCCATAGTCAAGATAGCCCCACCCTCTCTCAGTGGAACGAACTTATCCATTAAGTCAGGGTAGCCCAGTGGCGCGTAGGAATGTCACCTCCACCTATGTGATCATCATGGTGGTGTGGTCCTCACTGTCTCAACTACCCCCTAGCTCAGACTCCTCCGAACGCATGGACTCAGTTTAGCTATCTGACAAACAACTTCACGGCTTAACCCCCACCGGGCATATGCATATGAAAATGCATGAATGATTCACTTTTATCACATCTTTTCTCATTAATATTATTCTTCTTTTATGTCTCATGCACCTCAAAGCTCAACATCTTTGAAAACTCATGGCATATGCTTTTGAAACAATACGTAAAGCTTCTTTCAACCATCACATAAAGCTTTACACAACAATCTAAGCATACAGCCATAGTTCCACTCCATAATTCTTCAAAGATAAGTCATACAACTCAACCACTTATTTAATCACAAAGTTTCAACAAAACTCTTTGGAATCTATACATAATCACAACACACTTAACAACACAAGGATTCCAACATTCATCATCAACATAATATACATCTTGACTCATTTCTCATCATCAAAATCATAAAACCACTTAAAATTCATGTAAATTCATAAGACACTAAGCAACATGTTAACTTTATCAAAGTATATAGAATTACTCAACAACACATAAGCTTTGTGTATTTCAACTTCACAACACATGGAATTAATACATAACCTTTGCTTAGAGCATTCAATAATTCAAATCCAACAATAAAGATTCAAACCAACAACTCTTAAACATATTTCATTCATTGTAACCCATTATCAAACCCATGGTGTGCAATCTTGGATTCATAGAATACTTTAAAGAAAGCTACATAACCATTAATCTTTATAAGGTTCTACATAATTCTAATAATAAATAAACATGTTCAACACTTTTATTAACCCTTATAAACATGAAACACTTATAAACTTTAGTAAAAACATAAGATACTTTGATTTGAGTAAAATATTCCATTAGACAATTTCTTTCTTTTATGATAGCCATATTACCTATAATCTTAAGTACCCTACATTTATTCATTAAGTTAAGTTCTAATTATTTATATAACAATCATTCCTTAACCTAAAATCAAGTTACTTAGTCTAATAATCATTCATGTAACTATCTTAGTTCTTTGAGTTAATTCATCAAACACCTAGTATACAAGGCTTACTTTCTTATGAAACCAACTAGAACTCTTAGCATAATTCACATTCAAACTTGGGTTATCATAAACTTCCCCATACCTTGCTTTCCTTAAGCTTTTGGACAGCCTTCCTCCTTAATTCTTCACGTGAACTTCCAAGGCATAAGCTTTTATTTTTTGTTCTAGGTGAATGATAGAATTAGAAAGGGATGAAATAGGAGTATTTTGGAAGTGGATGTGCACATTTCTTTCCCTTTAGGACAGCCCAAATTTCGGTCCCTACATCTTTTATATAAGGTGGTAAATCTTGATTTTTACTACAAATATCATCCAAGGTCATGATGACTAGCTTTCCTTGTGGTTCCACCTTATTGGCTAGTTAATTTGCACCGTCCAAGTGGCTTGTGTCTTGATTCTTCTATACTACTCTTCTCCTTCTCCCTTGTACGTGGAACTTCATTTCTTGGAGAGCACTCCTTGCTTGTTCACGTGGAATAGCTTGCTTATGCTACAAAATCTTCCTAAGTCATCATAACTTACTTTCCACTAGGTTTCACCTCATTGGCTAGGCATTTTGCACCCTCCAAGTGTCCTAGTTCTTGAGTTTTCTACATTCTTTTCCATTTGCACGTGGAGTTCAAGACTTGTAGGTCAAGTCTTCAATTGCTTTCTTATGTGGATTGCTAGCTTAGTCACAAAATCTCTTCCAAATCCTGTTTTATTAAAATACTTATTCTGGATTTTTTAACAGTTGGATCTCTTTAAAATTTTAGAGGCATACTCCTATCTCTCATATATAACTTTTGACCGTTGAGATTTTTGAAATAATGCCTAGAACTATTCACGTGTTCAAGGAAAACAAGAGGAAGTTTACTTCAAAAAAAAAAATCTTCTTAGTTCATTATTATCTTACTTTACAAATGTACCAATGGAAATGGCTAGTCTCCTTAACTCTCCATGTGTTCATTCTTGAATGTTCCTAAAGCTTTTCTCCATTGATCTTGCATCATACGGTCAAGGCTTTATTTAGAAATCCAAATAAATCCAATTTTCCTTTATTACCTATAATAGCTAGATTCTAATTTCTTATTGGTCCATTTTGCCTTGAATGATTAAAATTACTAAACTAACTCATTTAGGAACCCTATTCCTCTCATAATTAAGAGAAACTCCATAGATTGTATCTATTATTTTCCTGAGATTTTCTTGATACTTGAGGTAGTCTATATTAAACTCTTTTCAATTTATCTTCAAAAATTCCTAGAAATTCTAGTTCAGGGTTCTTTGCCATCAACCTTGCTCATCATTTGTTATCTAAAAGTATTTTATCCAATATTCAGGTTCCCATAAATTTCTAAAGTCATCTTGGTCATTTTTTAACCTAAAGGGTATTTTGGTAATTTTGTCACTCACCCTAGGGGTAAAATCGTCATTTTTAAAGATGTTCAGGGTATCCCTGAAATTGTTACCCTAAGGGTATTCTAGTTATTTCCAAAGTATTCAAGGGTATTTATAAAATTTTCTCCTTAAGATATTTTGCTAAAATACCTAGGGGTAATTTGGTCATTTTTTGAAATGTCCAGGGGTATTTTCGTCATTTCTTCCAAATCTTTTGTGCTGCCTCTTATTAACATTTTACCCTAGTAATTGACTGTAATTCCCAAAATTTTGGGGTGTTACACCAGAACTCGCCCAGGCCAACCTATTCAGGCTTTAACTCGCCTGGGCGAGTGATTTATGAGCATTCTGGTCGCCTGGACGAATGGAAGACAACAGCAAGAGGCATTAAATTTGCCCAGGCGAGTGATATAAATGTATTTTGGTCGCCTGGGCGAGTGGACACAAGCAGCACCCCAAAATCTATGAATAGCCATCCAGGGGTGAAGGAGAAGCATGCTTGGAAGGCCAAAGTGAGTGAAACACGAATTAGCTAGCCTTAGGTGCTTAGAGAGAGTGAGAGAAAGTGAGAAATTGGTGAGAAAACTCTGTTGGAGTGATTCAAAGAATGCTTCTTCATCATGTATTCAATTGATCTTGTGCTCTCCACAATGATCGACTAATTTCTCTAAGGATTAGGTGTAATCTTCTACCCTTAAGTATCTCTTTTAATATTTATTTATGCATGAATATTTTCTATTTATTATTGGTAATTTCATTTTGTCCTTAATGCTTGATTCTACTTGATCACTAGTTTCATGAAATAAGATTCTAATTTTAACTGGAAAGTACTCTTAAAACTTGAACTGAATAATTTTACTCTTTATGTTACGTTGCTAGGAATAAAGCATAACATTTTGATTGCAAATAACACGCGATTATGATTGTAATGCTGGGGTATTTATTTCATATGCGAGGGATCGATATTTGATAAATATTCTTAGGATTCTCAAATGTGAGGGATCGATTTGGGATGATTTTATGTGTGCATCAACAATAAAAGAAAATAATTTATGCATAGTAATATTAATTGAATACTAAGGGTATGAATGATGAAATCCAATCCTACACTTTTCTTGAATTAATTAAACTCGTCTTATTAGCTTCCATAATTTTCCATAATTTCAACACACTAAATCTATTATTTCCGTTTTTTCTTTAAATTTCGTAATTTCTATTATTTCACAAATATATGAAACTTCGTTCACACTCATTGTACATAACTATTAAACTGTTAAGTTTTGTTCGGATTAACTGAATAACTCAAGTCCCTATAGTAATGATCTCTTATAAATTCTATAACCCTACCACGATAATTAGTAAGTTTGTCAAAAATCTAACAATACCCGAGGCTCACCATAACTCCTAACTCCTCCACGCGCGTGAGGATTGCTGTCAGATCGTTTTATCTTTGTAATCAAGAGCTTTTTTAAGTGGGTGACACAGTGACATTATAGCCCTATGCCACTTCACATATATTGGATCGTGATCATGAGGTCAATACAATTTGTATGTACGATTTGAAAAAGAAATTATTGATAATTGTTAATTTATTAGTTTTATCAAAAATATTAATTAAAAAGTATATTTGTGATTTTATTTTTTTATTTTTTAATCACTGAATTAATCTTATTTCTTGAGTTACCCTAAATATAACTGGTGAATTTTAAAGTCTTAACTGCTACACCACCACATGTGTTAGTTGAACATACTGTCAAAAAAATAATAATATAACTTCGTGTACGTATTTATTCTTTTAAGAAAACTAATGCAAGGCTACACGCAGAGAATAACAACAATTTCATGAAATTTCAACATTTCAAGATGCGGTGAGTCGCAATCTCGCACGATACACTTGACCTCACGATTTCAACGTCTTCTTTACGTCTTCTTTAATCATGGACGAATTCTTGTCCTGATGCCTATAATTTATTTTTAACCGTGCATGAATCATGATGAATGATGTGTACAAGTATAACGATGACAACTGGCCAATAGAGACTCTATAGCTCTGTCTTGCCAAATTTTCTTTTTTTGAAACTCGCAAAATTTATTATGATTAACAATGATTATACAAATGATATTTGTTAATAAGTATTTTTATACATTAGTTAAAGAATTAAAATTAAAAATATTTATTATTAAAAATTATAAAAAAATGAAAAGATTATAAATAACAATTTTATATATTTTAATTAAAAATACAATGAACACACTACAAATAACAATTTACGAAATTTGAAATCTGGATCGTATCACTTAAACACATTTTGAAAAAATCAGAACTTTTCTTTCAATCAAGATTAATCTTCATATGTATGTAATGACAGAAATATTTTCTTTGCTAATAATATTTTGATTAATCAAATACAAGTAATGAAAGATATACAAAATGAGAACAAAAGACTTAGCAATTTATACTAGTTCACCTCACTAATATTGAGGCTATATCTAGTGTCTTCTAACCAACATTAGGTTAGAGTTTTCACTATATCAAAATATCTTTTACAAGCAATTTACAAGTGATTATCTTTATCAACTCTAGATAAAGAATCTAAATTCTAAAACATTATTAGAAAACAAATGACAAAGATCCTGAGAACCCTACTCAGATCTTCAACCCTAGAGAACTCTACTCTAGAAAGCTTGAAAAGAAACACTTTGATATATCATAACAGAATTTTGATACACAGAAAAATTCTATAGAAAGATTCAACAGAGACACCACCTGTGATCCTTTAATGTATGAATAAATGAATGAAGTTACCAATCAATCAGGTTGAATGAAATTCAAGGCTCAAAATCAAAACTCTTGAGAAACCTTCTTTTCTTTAACACATCTTTTCAAAAACTCAGAAATCTTGATCTCTCAAGATGTGTTTCACACTCAAAACAAATCAGTATCTTGGACACTTAGAAAACTTAGTATCTTTTGGGTAAGTCACATATATGCTCATAATAATTCGTTTAAGGTCTATTTATAAAGAGCAAACCCATAAAGCTCTATATAAAACTGATTTAACTGACAATAATCGATTAAAACGATAGTGTAATCGATTATTTTACCATATGTAATCGATTAAAATACCAAGATAATCGATTAATACGAAATGTAATCGATTAAAACAATCTTCATGTATGTGAAATAAGGTGTGATGATCGATTAAACCAGTAAAACTCAAAATATGAAATAAGCCTATGTAATCGATTACTAATTGTGGTAATCGATTATACCAATAATACATCAAGACTAAAGAACTAAGAATCGATTACATAACATGGTAATCGATTAAAGCAATGATACATGATTTTCATATTGTACTATGTAATCGATTTAAAGAAGCCTGTAATCGATTAATATGTTTTTCATAACTTTTCCAAATTTACAACAAAAACATTTAATCGATTAAAACACTATGTAATCGATTAAAACAGTAAGTTTTTATTTTTCAAAGACTTAACCATGAGAACTTGGATTCTTGTAAAATCATTTGAACAACTTTAGTATTTTAACCAAAAAACATGTATGCATGAGGATGAGAATGCAAATGCAATGCAAGGATCACAAGGCAATGCACTTGAACCACTTACCCAAATTACAAATGCCTTCAAATTGATTGGGCATGTAAAAAACTAAAACATCAAGTAATTACTTCATCCTTGCTTTAATCTTCTTGCAGCTCTCCCTAAATCCAACATTAATAACTTTTTTAATTTCTTAATTAATATCTTAAGGACATCCATAATTAATATTTGTCTTATATAAATTGGGTAAGGATATATTCTCCAAATAATTATTGTAATATTTTATAAATAAATATTAATAAAATATAAATACATTATATTTAAATTTTTTAAAAATTATTGTTTACATGTTGTTTGAACTATTAACAGTTAACACACTTTATATAATTTATGTAAGTATGTTTTCTTTTTCTTTAGAAAATGGAGGCTAGCTTCAAACATATTATATTGGAGTCCTTTGCATCATTCTACTTTTCTCCACTATGCATCAATTTAGATGTATGCCTTTATGTTAGCCCAATGTATATACATGTGTGTGGATACTGGATAGTGTGGGTTTATGCATTTCTTAAGTAATATAATGGTAGTGGTTTGGCTCACTTAATTGGTTGATTGGTTGGGTTTTTTTTGTCACTTTATAGCTTTATTGAAGACAAGCACAGTTAGGTTGAAGAGAAAAACACATTTAGCATTCATACTTATATGTATATAGACTGATGTCAGGGTCAATTAAATCAAGAGCTATTTGATAAAATGTTGTAAATAGGATATAATATCTTTATAAAGAATGGCTTGAAGTGCGAGCTAACCTTTTAATTTAAAAAATGAAAACGTGGAACGGGACCTTTATATAAAGTTATATATATATAGAGAGAGAGAGAGAGAAAGATCGTTGATAGATTAATAAAAGTACTAAATAAAGTTATATAATACATAAAAAGTTAAAAATATTTAATATATTTTAAAAAACTTTAAGAATATTTCATAGAAATTACTAAATATTCTTAAACTAATTTTTCTAACGATGCTTGTTAATTCCTTTTCAAAAAGAAAAAAAACGATGCTTGTTAACAATAATTTACAAAATGAATTAGTTATATATTCAAGGGTAATTAATATATAGGAAACTGTAAATTTTAAACCCAAGTTTGGTCGTGGGTGTCGGTGAGGTCATATGTACTTAACCCTAAACTAATCACTTCATTTAAGCAAAAGAAGAAAATAACATATTGAATAGTTCATCGTTACATTAGTTTGGTAAGAAGTAAGAACCAATGATTTTAAAATATGAATTATGATTGATTTTTGGACATAAAATAAAATAAATTATATTTTAAAAAATACTTATCTCATATGTGTCTTTAACAAAAATTAATATTTGATGGTACTATTTAGTACCAATAGAAAAAAAAAAAAAACTTTAAACTTTAAAGTGTACAAAGATCACTACTTACCAATCCACACTATATGTAACTTAGTGCTGCTTGATTCCCAGTGGTCCTCTTCAAGCAACTCTCAGTCTCTCATTTCTCACAATATGGCCAATTCCTTCCCAACAATATTCCTCTCCTTCTTTTTCTTTTTCTCCCCTATCACCACCACCGCCAAAACGCACAGTTTCGCACGAAGCATCTCCCCCTCCACCCTGGGCCTCGACGACCAGCAACAGAAACTAACCCACATCCGCTTCTTCTTCCACGACGTCGTTGGTGGCCGGAACCAGACCGCGGTGCGAGTCGCGGCCGCCCCGGCCACCGACAAGTCCCCGACTCTTTTCGGCGCGGTGGTGATGATGGACGACCTCCTCACGGAGCAGCCCGACGCCACCTCCAGGGCCATGGGGAGGGCCCAGGGGATCTACGCCTCCGCGTCGCAGAGCGAGCTCGGGTTCCTCATGGCCATGAACTTCGCCTTCACCCAAGGGAGGTACAACGGGAGCTCCCTCGCCGTGCTGGGGCGGAACACGGTGGCCTCCGCCGTCAGGGAGATGCCGGTCGTCGGTGGCAGCGGGCTGTTCCGGTTCGCGAGAGGGTATGCTCAGGCGAAGACGCATACTTTTAGTATGCTGGAAGCTGTTGTGGAGTATAACGTGTATGTGTTCCATTATTGATAACGTTTTTTTCTTGTTCTTCAATTTCTAATAATAAAAAACTAATAGTAATAATAATAATTTATTAGAAATTCAAGCATGATTGTCACGACTCACGGAGAATAATCCTCGACCCTGTTAGCCAAAGAGGATCAGACATTGTCCATTGACTGAAATTAGTGTTGCAGTATTAGGGCTGTATGAATAGAAGCCGGTAGGGATTTCAAGAGTTTTTCTGCTAAAAATATAATATTTTTTAAATGAAAAATTCTTAAATATACTTGTCTACTCCTAAAATATACGAGTATATATATTTTTATTCGTAAAATCAAAAACAAATACAAAAAAAATTTATAATAATTTAACTATACGGAAAAAGATAGTTAAATAAGATTTAACTAAGTGAGATTTTAGATTAATGGACAATGTATTATAGGACGAAATGAAGAAAGAAAAATCATAAATTTAACATAGAGTTAGATTTGTTCTTATTTCTATTCGAGATCATCTTTTTTTAGTCTTTTTTCTTTATCTTTCTTATTTACTTTCTTGTATTTATTATTGAATTTATCTACCATCTATCCATAGTTGTGAAAAACCGGTTCGGACCGGCCGGTCGGACCGGTTAGACCGGGAACCGCTGGTAGCTCCGGGCCAGGTTGGGTGTGGAACCGGCCATGCAAGTGGCCTGGTTAGGCCTGGCAAGAATCGGCCGGATTTTGAAGAACCCGACGACCCAGACGGGTTTAGGAACCTGGATCGGGTCTTGGCTGAGAGAAAAAACTGCTCCAAAATGGCAAAACGACGTCATTTTTGAAGTTCAGTGACCCTCCTTCCTCGCGCTTCATCTAAAACTGCACTCGAGCCTTCTGCAAAATCAGAACCAGAAACCAGAACCAAAGAGGCAAAAACTCAGACCGAAAACGAAACCAACAACGCGAAGATCACATGATCACCCACAGCAAAGCCCTCTGCAATTTGCACCAAGCTGCATCTTGGATTTAGGAATAAAGATTCAAAAAAGCTGCATTTCCTTATGTTGCGGGAGAAGAGAGGGGAGGGGGGCTAGAGGCTACGGAGAAAGAATAAAGAAAGTAGGAAGTGAAGAATATATATGCTATGAAATTAGGTTTTATTTCTGAGTTGGACCAAATTGAGCCAAATATTGCTTCCTGCACCTCTATTTTTGCTTTACGTAGTTTTTATTTTATATTTCAAAATAAAATTCTGACGTGTTTTAATTTAGATAGTTGTTATTTACACTCTTTTTTATTATTAATACACTTTATTTACATTATCAACTTTAATATTTCAATTGTTATTTTAAATAATGTTAGTTATATATTTATATATAATATAATTTTAAAATTTTTAATATAAACCGGGTCAAACCGGGCTAACTACTGATCCACCGGTTGGACCACTGACTTACTGACCCACTACTTCGACCGGGTCAATGACCGAATCGATTTTCACAACTATGCATCTATCTCAGTTAATTTGGATTTAAAGGTGTTATTGATATGTTATATCATTAAGAATGATTTTTTTTTCTTTTTTGAAAAAAATATTATAAAGGTGATGTTGACGTGTTCAATCACGTGAGTTAACATCTCCTGCTATATGTGTGCGTGTTATATTATTAAGAATGGTTTTTTTTTTAAATAATAATATTATTATTGGAAATTGAAGTATGTCACGGTGATAATAGGTGTAAACTGGTTTTACATAAGGGAAAGCCATTGCCTATTGACTGAAATTCATGTTGTTCTACGCTTCAAGAGTGTTGGATTTTCTGCATGCTCCCAAAATATTAAGTGAAGAGTATTATTTATTTTTCGATCTAAAAATACAATGAGGAAAAAATGGAGTAAAAAATATAAAAAAAAAACTTCTTTAGAGGAAAACAAAATAGTCAGGTGAAAAATAATAAAATATAGATGATTAATTTTTGTATTTAATTAAAGATAGAGAAAAAAAATGACTTTCAAAAATATATTTTTTCTTTTATTTTCTTTATAATTCAAATTTTAAAACTTTTTTGTCTTTAATTTTTTTTATCCTACTAAATATAGTGTCAAAGTTCTTACTACATATTTTTATAAGAAATATTGATGGCATACTATTACTCTAATCTCTAATACTATTTTTTTCATATATTGTTTATTTATTGTGTCGAACTCATGTACATTTCATTAAAGATGTGAGTTTTATTCTCTACTGGGTAGATTTAATGCTCAAACCACTACTACATAAAAGGCATTCAAGGTCGATTATTTGGACCATACAAAGTCAGTTTCCGAACCGACCTTGTCTCCGACGACGTTAAAAAGGTTAGAAACAACGTCGGTTTTATAAGGACCGACTTTGAAAATTTTTTATTTTTTATTTTTTTTTAAAAAAAATAGTCTTTTCTAAGTCGGTTATTTAAAAAAACTGACTTAGAAACTTAGATACAAAGTCGGTTTTTTTAAATAACCGACTTTGAAAGACTATATATTGACCATTTTAAGACGGTTGTTTTAAATAACCGACTTTGAATGTCATATTTTTTTTAGAAGCTTATCGTACGAGACCGAACCTGAATTGCGAACTCGAGAGGTTATAGTGGTTTCGGTTTTGTTTCTTCTGCTGCTGCGGGTTCAAACATTTGAGGCTTTTTATAAAAGTAAAGGAGAACCACCATAGCAAACTAAAATGGTTTAATGGCAGAAGAGG
>QARZ01041097.1:83962-108814 GCA_013407115.1 Glycine latifolia
TTTTAAATAACCGACTTTGAATCTAATATTTCAAAAAAAAAAACAAACATGAAAGAAAATCGAGAATGGGCTTTCAAAGTCGGTTGTTTTAAATAACCGACTTTGAATCTAATATTTCAAAAAAAAAACAAAAATGAAAGAAAATTGAGAATGGGCTTTCAAAGTCGAGTGTTTTAAATAACCGACTTTGAATATAATAATTCAAAAAAAAAACAAAAATGAAGTTAAATTTTTTTTTTAAAAAAATATGTAAATCTTTCAAAGTCGGTTATTATAGAAACCGACTTTGTAGAGGCTTATACAACGACGGTTAAAAAAAAACCGACTTCGAAGTGCGAAATCAATTCATTTATTTACAAAATTGCCACTGATCTACCTACCAAGTCGGTTTTCTTACAACCGACTTAGAAGAGACGACGTTAAAAGTGGCTGCTGTAGTAGTGAACTAGTGAGATATCTAAATTCGAATCAATAAATGCGTTGAAGAGAGAATGTTATACTGTATCTTCCTAATACTACTCTCGTTTAATTGAATAATTGAACTCTTTTTAAGTTAATCTAAGTGAAATGCCAGCTATATCTGAAATCTTGTTACCTAAAGAAATTTACCTACTGACCGCTATGGGATATTTGGTAACAGAAACTATCCTTTTTAATTAGTTTAAACATGTGTGATCTCTATGGGATATTTGGTTTATGGAAAAAGTGTGGTTTCTTGACGTTGAAACACAAAATGTGGCAATTGGCAAGTTGTTGAAACCTTGTTGAAGGTCTCGAAGAATAGTTGTTTTGGGAATCATGAAATTGCTTTTCCTATTATGAAATGGTACTTATAGAGTCCAAAATAGTAAAATGACACGTGGTTTTCATTGTGGGGTCACTGTATATGTGGACACCCTCCACATCAGTACTGCCACATTAAATAGTACTTATTCATCTTTCAAGTGTCAATCCGGACGAACGTGTCCGGGCTCCTCATTAGCCCTACAGGAGTGCGGACACAGACCTGCTATAAGAGCACAGACTGTTACAGAAATATTAATATCTATTGTGCATATCTTTATATTAACAACATATCAACTATGTTTGGATATTCAAATAGGTGTAATCACCTTATCTTATTATATATTCATAAGTTATCTACAAGTTGTTACTTATCTATAAGCAACAATATATCAATAAGGTACACATTATCTTATATTTAAATTAGATAACTGCCTACTATTATTTGTTATTATCTTATCTACAGATTACTAACAAACAAAGGCCCAAAGCCCACACTCCACACTATAAATACAGTCTTACAGGTTCTCTCTAACTCACTTCGGCATGAACCCATAATCATTTTATATCTAATACTTGAATGCATTACTCAAGTTATTCCTTCTGTACATCTTATTCTGAGTTCTCACACTCTGTTACTTTCTTATAAATTGATGTACTTACTTGAGCGTCAGAGTGTTTTCCTTTGTTTTGCAGGTCTCTCCTCTAAACAAAACCTACTCATTATCCACGTGCAGAATTTGGAGTCCACATTGGCCATGTCTACCTCGTACGTGGAACTTCCAGATTTTGGTAAGAACATTTGGCGCCCACCGTGGGGCCCAGGTAAAACTTACCCTGTGGCCTCATATTCAGATCACTCATTGGTACGCGTTCATGGTCAGCACACGTTTCAACGTTAGACGTGACACCCCTGTCGATGCGTCTAACCCCCCATAGACTACCATGACGAATGCTAACACAACTCACCAACTCCAAAATTGCAAGGTGGAGATGGAACACAAGTGCCAGGAAGAAATCCAAAGGCTGAAAGCTGAATGCGATCAGCATGAAGCTAGAACGAGACACCCCGAAGGAGATGAACGCTCTCCTATCACTTGAGAAGAACAGACGCAAGGCGAATTACATCCTCAACAACATGTCAACCCTCCGGCCATTCGTAGTTCAACACAAGGCTACTGAATGGAGAGGCATTAGGGAAGTCGACATCCCGTTCGGCTGGAAACCTCTGCACTTAGAGAGGTATGATGGCACCACCGACCCAGACGAACATCTCAATGCCTTCCTCTAAAAGGCAAATCTCTACACCAACAATGACACCATATTATGCCAAGTGTTCCCTACTTCTTTGAAGGGGGAAACATTAGCATGGTATGGTGGCCTCCCTGAGCGGTCCATCGGCAGTTTCGACACCCTTGTCGAAAAATTTAGTGCACAATATGCTACTAGCCGAACACATAGGTTGACATCTGTTGCACTAGCAACATTGCGCCAAGCAGATAATGAACCCCTCCGCAAGTTCATGGAACGATTTGGGCAAATTACTGTCCAAATCAGAAACCTCAATCCTGAGGTAGCACTGCATTCCATGATGCTAGCCCTTCGACCTGGTAAGTTCGTAGATAGTCTATGCAAGAAACCTCCTTCTAGCATGGACGAAATACGAGAAAGAGCCAAAGGTTGTAAGATCCTCAAAATTATATCTTGAGTTTATATTAAATTATGGAGGTGTAATGATAGTTGAAATCAAGATTCTTGAAGCATCTTGTAAGACCATTAACGTAGAAACTTAGGAGAATAAGCTGTAAGGAATAATCTCAACCAAATATCATAGAACCAATCAAAATTGGTCATTTGTACTAAGCTTTCCACCTAACCACATAGTCATTTAATGCATGGAATCTTTCTTTAAAATATTAAACAATTGGTGCAGCAGATATATTTGCCTATTTTCGTGAATATTTTCAGCCAGGCTCCACGTGCATATGGGGAAAGAATATTTTAAAGAAAGATCTAGTATGTAAGATAAGGTTTAGGCATAATATCCCCCAATGAAATGATTACTTAGTTAAAACCTAACTAAACTAACTTCTAAAATTAGTTTTAAGTCAACTAAAATCCTTAAAACTGAACCAATTAAAGTAGTATAAATAGACTTGGCATTCAACATTTCTGCACGTAAAATCTCAGCTTCAAAATATATCATATTACCACTTGCTCTTGCACCAAGCTTTCTATCTCACCAATCAGCCATTTCTTGCTTCAAAATCTCATTTCCTAGAGTATTTTCCAAGGAAGACAGCCCTTACTTCATTCCTTCTCAAGCATCAAACTCATTTGAGGTAGGCTAGGCTTCAATATCTAATTAAGTATTTGTTTAGATTAAATTATATGCTTATTTGGGCAGACTTACAGTTTTATTTAGGCTGGAAATCTATGTTTTGAAGGATATTTTTTGATGAGAATACGTTGATTTTAACCATAGGATAGGTGATGATTTATAAGCTGAAATATTAGCGATATTGGAAGTTACACACGATGATTTTATGAGTGATTTGATGATTTATAGAAATGGTTAATATTAATTTTTGGAAGTAAAGGTTGAATGGTATGGAGACACATGGTTCAAAAGCGTGAAGATTAAATTTGAGAATGAAGTAGTAAGATGGTAAGTGATGATTGCTTTATGTACGAAAGTATCGACAACCCGGATATAAATATCCATGAAACCCGGATATAAATATCTATGTTATATTCACTCAAGTTAAACTCATCTCGGACACACTACCTATATTGTACTGGTCATCCCAGTCACAACTAATGATATTCCATCCATGATGTACATACCCCGGCCAACCTGGAATAGCTATATAAGTTGTAACCATCCCGAGTGCATATACCCCGGTCATCCCGATCACAACTAATGATATTCCATCCAGGATGTACATATCCCGACCAACCCCGAACAACTATATAAGTTGTAACCATCCCGAGTACATATACCCCGGTCATCCCGGTCACAACTAATGATATTCCATCTAGGATGTACATACCCGGGCCAACCCGGACACAACTATATAAGTTATAATCATCCAGAGTGTACACACCCCGGCCAACCCGAACATAACTATTTGTTATAACCATCTATATTAAATCACACCCAGGACATCCCGAATATAAGCATACATGTTATCACCATCCGGGTTCCACTTATCCCAGTCATTCCGGATCCCTCTATCCAGGTTATAAGCATCTAAGTTAAACCTCATCTCGGCTACCTATGATATACCTATCCCGATCATCCCGGCTACACCAACCTGGTTTTTCTTACCATGTTAGATAGCCATATATTATTAAGTGAAAGAAAAAAAATTATGGTTTATTAGTTAGACTACTAACATGAATTTCTATAGCTTGAGGATATTCAATTATCCTGCCCAAGTTGGTAGGATTTTGCTTGAATGAGGTATGGCGGTTTAACCATACTTTTGGTATGTATGATATTATGATGGAAATATTTTCCATAAGATTATATGTGAATAATGGATTTTTGATTTATAGCTATGATTGATTCATGTTTCCAAGTCCAGTACTAGATTTGTGAAACATAATCTATGAAACTACATCTAGTACAAGATGTAGAGACCAGGTGCAAATACATGGAATGACATACATAACTAGCGTAAGACAACCACAACATTTCTACACAAGGTGTAGCTACATCCAGTACGAGATGTAGAAGCCATGTGCACCTGGAAAAATTCATTTCATGCATTCATATAGTTGCATAATTATTTTATGATGATTTACTAACGTACTAACGTGTTTTGATGGTTTAGATTTTGCCTATTGAGAAATTTTATTTCTCACACAAAATTTGTTTCATTTATTTTATAGATGACCTCTATGATCCTCTTCCTTGACGCTTTAGAGTGGGACTGGTATCTTGATGAAGATATAAATTGTTATGTTTTGACAATGCATCCTGTAATACGTATGTATGTATATTTTGGCATACATTTCCTGATGTCGGTACTAAATAATATGTTCAACCCAAATGATCCTTTTATGCATGGCTATCATGATCCGCCTCTGGAGCCTATATATATTTCCTCTAGCCACAGTTTTCCTGTTGTACCTAATCTTGGAGGTAACATGAATTTTAATGGCGAGGCTGATGCAGAAGAAAGCCTAGACGAAAATGTCTAAGATGATGAAGGAAGTATTAACATAGACCTATGTAAATAAGAATCATAACTAGTTTAACTAACATGTTTTATGTTTTAATATGGTAATGTATGAAAAACTTGATGATTAATAGTAATGAATCATGTAAAAATGACCGTATCTATGTATAATAAATTATATTACAACTTACATAATTTATATGTTGTAGAATTTTTACTAATATACGTTTCTTAAAATTTAACCCTAATACTAAGATACGTTCTTTAAAAAATAGTATTAAAATCATTTAGAATAAAATTTTATGTCGTTACAAAGGTTACATTCAGATGGAAGAAATGTTGAAGTTCCGCTACGAAGTCCGACAAGTTGGACAGAAGCGCGAAAAACATGAAGTATCCATCAAAGTCGACCCCCAGAGGGCCGACAAGAAGCGAAGGCTGCACAAGCCGCAGCTTCTCCCAAAAGGACCCAGGTTCGAGAGATACACTCCCTGGCGGTCAATCAAGCCACAATCATGGAAGAAGCCTTCAACACGGAGGTACATGTGACATTACCTGCTCCCTCAAAACAAGGAGGAAAACCTAACAAGTATTGTCGATACCATCGTGGTAGTGGCCATAACATGGAAGATTGTGTGGCACTAAAGGATAAGATAGATGAGCTTATCCAAGTGGGACACTTATCACGGTTTGTAAGAAGACCTGATAATCCTCCGACAGCAAATAGACAGGAGGGAAGACAATGAGATCTATTTTGAAATACAGATAATGACAGACGAGGCGATGGTGCAGAAGAAAGAGGGAGGCAAAGACAACCGCAGCCTAGACACGAGCGTCAACCCCCTCGCCAACAAGAAGAGGAGCCCGCTCAACATATTCGCGGTGTAATTCATACCATAGCAAGCGACTTCTCATATGGAGGACCATCCAGTCAGTCTCAAAAGAGGCATTTTCATTCTATTTGAGACATTGACATAAACTGTGTCAACACTCTCCCAATGCAGAGTTTACCTCCCATTACATTCACTGATGCCAATTTTGAGGGAATTAACCTTATTAACCAGGATGATCCCATGGTCGTTCCTCTCATAATCGCCAATTTTAAAGTGACAAAGGTGCTCATCGATCAGGGCAGCTCCGTTGATGTCTTATACCTAAAGACCTTTCAGAAGCTGGAGATTTCATCAAAAGCTATACAGCCTCACTCAAAACCCCTCTTGGGCTTTGCAGGAGAAAGAATGGAAACTTTGGGATATGTTGACCTAATGACAACTTTCGGTCAAGGTTCACTATCCAGGAGCTTTACAGTCAGATATAATATTATGGACGATGACACATCATACCTTGTCTTGATCAGTAGAAAAACTCTTAACAAGTTGGGCGTTATTGTCTCTACACCTCACCTAAAGATGAAATTCCCCACCATGACAGGGGAGATTGTCACTGTGAAGGCAGACCAGAAGCAGGCTAGACAGTGTTACGTTGAAAGCCTAAAAGTGGTACCATATCCTCCTAACAAGAAGTCAGACAGACATGGCACCACTTCGGGGGGTACTATCCAGGTCATGAACATAGATAGAGAGTATATCCCCTATATGTTGACTGTCTACCATATAGCTCACCATGATGATAACTTCGACGTGGATCCGTGCGATGATAATATCGACAAAGGACCAAAAACGATTGAAGAACTAGTTAAGCTGCAACTCGGGCCCAAACCCAGACAGTGCATGCAGCTTAGCAAAGAGCTCACCAACCATGAGTATAGGCATTTAGCTGACGTACTCCGCAAAAACGCATCTCTGTTCACTTGGCAACCATCCGATATGCTAGGTACTGATCCTAATGTCATATGCCACAAGCTAGCTATATGTCCACAGGCCAAACCAATAGCACAGAAAAAAGCGGAATATGGGAGAAGAAAAAAGAAAGGAAGTAAAAGAAGAAGTAGACAAACTGCTTAAAGCCAACTTATCAGAGAATTCAGGTATTCTACCTGGCTTGCTAATGTTGTCATGGTCAAAAAAGCCAGTGACAAGTGGCGCACGTTCACAGATTTCACAGACCTCAATAAGGCATGCCCTAAGGACGCGTATCCACTCCCGAATATCGATAGACTGGTCGATGGGGCGTCCAAATTTCACATCTCTAGCTTCCTGGATGCATATTCTGGTTTCAATCAGATCAGAATGCACACTCCAGACGAAGAAAAGATGACCTTAATCACTGAAGATGCCAACTACTGTTACAGGGTCATGCCCTTTGGTCTCAAAAACGCAGGGGCTACGTACCAGAGACTGATGGACCGTGTCTTCAGAAAGCAGATCGGATGCAACGTCGAGGTCTACGTGGATGACATGGTCATCAAGTCCCAGTGTAGCCCAACATGTAGCAGATCTAGAGGAGGTATTCGAAGAGGTTCGAAAGTATGACATGCGTCTCAACCCTGAAAAGTGTACAATTGGGGTAGGCAACGGCAAGTTCCTTGGCTTCATGATCACACACCGAGGTATTGAAGCCAACTTGGACAAGTGCTCAGCCATATTACAGGTGCATAGTGTTAGATTCAAGTGATTGAAGAATCTGAAGAAGAAGAGTTTTGATATTTGATTCATGCTTTGTAATTTTTATTTTGTTTGTTTAGTATGGTTCATTAAAAGGAATAACCTAAAAATCCCTTTGCAGCTACTAATAAAATCAAATCAACATGCATTCATGCTTAGGTATAAAGTAATAAACATATGCATTGAGTTAGAAATACATTGATGAGTTTTAAATATGCATAAAATGTTTTAAGACTGTAATAATCGATTACATAGGTAAATAATCGATTACATAGGTAAATAATCGATTACATAAGCATTCTGCATAATCCTGTGTAGTATAGAAGGTGATTTAATCGATTACCAAGTAATCGTAATCGATTAAATTGGCTAGAGGCAAAAAGGGAAGCTCACTGGAATAATCGATTAAATCATGAAATAATCGATTACTTTGATCATGCTTATTTTCCAGAACTGCTATGAACACTTTAATCGATTAAATGGTCGAATTAATCGATTACATTAGTTAAATTAATCGATTACATTGACGAAATAATCGATTACAGTCTGTTAAATCTGTTTTTTTATAAATAGGCATGCAGTGACTCTGACCAAGAATAATAGATTTCGAAAGTACTCATTACATACAAAAGTTCTATTGTTCTCTGAGTGATAAAAAGCATAAAAGAGAGTCTTTTAAAGTCTTGTTGTTCTTGGATGTGTAAAACATGAAGGTTGCATAGAAGAAGAAAGTGATTAGTGATCATTCATGCATTAATCTTTTTCAAGATCATTCAAGAAGGCATTGCATTCATCACCAGGTTATCAATTTTGTTTGAAATCCTTTCAGCTGCAAATGGAAGTTTAGGTGATATCCTTCTTGAACCTTATGCTTAACTCTTTGTGAGATTTAATTTTGTATTTTACAGTTTGTGTTGAAACTATCCATGTAACAAGTTAGAATTCTTTAAAGCATAACTAGATAGTGTTTCTAGTGGGTAGAACTGAGTGGTGTGCTCAGGTTCTAAAGTCTTTAGATAAATCATAGTGTTAGATTTAGAATTTTGCCTAGGGTGGGTGAAAGAGACTTGGTTGATTGCTTGTAAAGAACTGAATCTTGTTAGTGGAACTCTAATCTGGTTTGGATTAGAAGACAACTGGATGTAGCCTCAAGTGGTTAGAGGTGAACCAGTATAAATTTGTGTGTAATTGTGTTTTGATTTACATTACATTCAATTGCTTGTGGTATTAGATTGTGAATCAATTCTGATTTTGTTTCAGCATAAGAGTTAAGTGATTGGAAAAGAGAGTATTGCTTATTAAAAGTGTTTGGTTTAAAGATACGATCCATTGTTTATCTTCCGCTGAGTTTGAATTTTGCAAGAAAGGCAAAAAGTTTTATAAACCAATTCACCCCTCCCCTCTTGGTTTATTAGATTAGATATTCATTGTATTTACACATAGCTCGATTAATGTTAATAAAGTTCAGAAGCTGAACGAAAAACTAGCTGCATTATCCAGATTCCTTCCGAAACTCACCGAGAAAGCAAAGCCCTTCTACAAGTTGCTCACTAAGACAACACCATTCCTTTAGGATGACACCTGCGAGCAAGCTTTCTAGGCATTTAAAAAGACAATTGCTGCACCGCCTATTTTGAGTCGACCTCGACAGGGGACACCATTGCTCTAATACCTCTCCGTGGCAGAAGAAGCTATTAGCTCAGCACTAGTCCAAGAAGAAGGGAAGCACCAGCTCCTTATCTACTTCACTAGCCACATGCTACTTGACACCGAAAAACGCTATCAGATGATCGAAAAGATAGCCTCGGCACTAATCACCTCTGCCAGACGCCTTCAGCCTTATTTTCAAAGTTACCAAGTGATAATTAAGACTAACTATCCCATCAAACAGGTACTAAGGAAACCAGAACTGGCAGGCAGGATGGTGGCATGGTTAGTCAAATTGTCAGAATTTGACATTCGATATGAACCACGTGGTCCCATGAAGGCACAGTTCATGGCAGATTTCCTAGCAGAATTTGCAGGAAAAGACAAGTCCACCCTAGACTGGTGGAACCTTTACGTAGATGGAGCATCTAACGTACAAGGAAGCTGAGCAGGCATCATACTTGAAGGACCCGACAACATCTTGCTGGAACAAACTCTTAAGCTTAACTTCAAGGCCTCCAACAACCAGGCCGAGTACGAGGCACTCATAGTAGGACTCAAACTTGCCAAAGAAGTCGGAGCTCAGTGTCTGAAATGCTATTCCGACTCACAGCTCATCCAGGGACAGATAGCTGATACGAAATATTGGCAAGTGCACCGATTTGTCGTTGTAAGTTACAAAATTTATAAGATCGTCTCCACAGGGACTTGGGCTACTCAATTACTTCAAATAAAATTTAACAGTTTAATAGTTATGTACAAGTAGGATGAGCGGAATTTCATTTGTTTAAGAAAGTAACGGAAAATTACTAAATTCGTAAGATGAAATATATTTATGGGAAAGTGGGATTGGGTTTCATCATTCATATCCTTTTATATCCAATTAATATTACCATGCATAAATCATTATCTATCCTTATTGATGCACATAGTATTTCACCCCGAATCGATCCCTCGCATTCGAGAATCCTAAGGATATCTACTGAATATCGATCCCTCGCATATGAAGTAAATACCCCAACATTAAGAATTATAATTGTTGCGAACTCGCCAAGTGTACCGTTCGTTTCAAGTAATAAAGTGAGTAAGTCAATTATCGTCTCCACAGGGATTGAATGCAATTTTATGGCAACCTAATGTCTTAGAAATTGGAAGACGAATAACAAGTTGAGAGGATTTGTTGAGTTGTATTTAAATAACGTAATTAAAATGACAGAAATTTAGCAAGAAGGTAGACTAATATTAAATCGACTTTACTGTAGTGTTGAGAGATAATTATGGTTAAGCACATTCCCCTATGATTCCTTCCTTCTATGCTTCGATTGATTATTAACTTGAGTTATTTCTAATTGCTCAGCTGATGTATTCTCACATGAATAGTTAAATCCTAATCCCTTAGTAATTTAACCCTTTGGTGAAATTAAAAACCCTAATCCCTTAGTGATTCCTTCTTAAACCAAGCATTTAGCAAACACATCCTGAAATTACTGCAACCACACATTCCTATCCCTAGGCAATGTATAAATTGTTGTTTTACTCATTTCAGAAACTAGAATCCCAATATCCCTATTGTGAATCCTAACCCTAAACATCTTAATAGAATGGCCAATCCCAATTAAGAATAATGCAGTGAAAAACAGAATAAAACAAAGCAACTATGATAATTCTTATTAAAACCAATCAAGACATAGAGGAGTTCTCATAGGTTCATGGCTCAACCACAATACAAGAATTTAGCCAAGCATGCTCAGAGCTGGCATTCCTTTCATAACTAACATGTTCCTAGAGAGAAATTACCAGAGGAAAGGAAGAGATTACACAGAGTTATTATTCTGCAATTCCTCAATGATTCCAATCTTCTCCCAAGGTTCTTCAATGGCTTCTTCTGCAAAAAAGCTTCAAGAGGTCTAGCAAAAAGCTCATTTCTTTGTGACCCAGAAGCCCCCTTTTATCCCCTATGCGTTCTAAGTTTAATTCAGGTAACAAGGGACTGTTCCCCAAGCTAAATCAGTACCAAATCTTTTAATTCCGGAAATATCGAGCTTGTGGCACGACTAGCGCGGGGTCCCACGCTGATCGCGTGGGATGTTCGAGTTGATTAGGTTGTTCTGGGACTCGGGCGCTGATAGCGTGGTTACTAGCGCTAATGGCGCAGCTTGTTCGAGTTAAGGAGTTAACTTCTGGTGGTCCCACGCTACTCGCGTGGATGGCCACGCTGATAGCGTGGTTGATTCGAGTTGGAAGGTTGATTTTCAGCATCTGACGCGAGTTGTGTGGGGTATGGCGCGATTCGCGTAGAGTCTTCGAATTGAATACTTGTTCCTGATACACTGGCGCTGATCGCGTGGGAGTCCACGCGAGTAGCATGACTTGTTCGAGAGCACTAGCTTGCTATTTTTGCTTCTTTTCCTCTCTTGTTGGTTCCTAAATGACACAATAACTAAGAAATTAAATTAATATGCAATTAAGTAATAACTTGCCAAATCTTAATCTAATTTACTCATTCTTAAACAACTTATTAGTCAATTAATCCTAAAAACTACTATATGCTGGAAGCATATCAATAATCGCATGCTTTATGCAATCAAAACGGTATGCCCTATTCCTAGCAACATAACGTAATGAATAAAATCATTCAATTTAAACCCTAAGGGCACTTTCCAGTCAAGCTTAGGATTTTAATTCATGAAATTAGTGATCAAGTAGAATCAAGCATTAAGCACAGCATGAAATTACCAACAAGGAATAGAAAAGATTAATGCATAGATAAATATTAAAAGAGATACATAGGGATAGAAGATTACATCCAATCCTCAGAGAAGCTAGTTACTCATTATGGAGAGAACCTCCTCAAGGGAAGAATTGATGAAGGGCCCCATCACGACTTCTTTCCGGCAGAGTATCCACACTAAATCTCACTTCTCTCACTTCCCTAACCTACCTAATACTATTATTTAAGCTCCTAAACTAAAGAACAAGCTTTAGGAAGCAAAAGAAATGAAAATGGAATGCCCTTCCTCTCAAATTCGTGGCTTATTTATAGCTTTGTGCCTCCTGCCAGCTTCATTCGCCCAGACGAGCCAAATACACTGGAATTGGTCACTGGGCGAGTTAAAAACTTAGCCCTGAAGAATGCTTTGGGCCTTGATGGATTTTGGGCCTATTTTGCTTGTAACACCTCCCATGTTTGCTTTTTAAGCCCTTCTTGCTTGCTTTGCTTGTTCGAAAGCTTCAGAATTCCTTGAACCTATCAAAATGCAAAATATGATTGGACAAATCTTCCAAAATATGAAAACAACATTCATCAAATGTACTAATTACAAACTAACTAGGTTTTAGGGCAATTTCATAGATAAATTTAGTGAAAGCCAAAGATAAGTGCCTTCATTGTAGTCCTATTTTTACTAAGATATGGCACTTATCAATAGCAGACAAGTATCAAACCAAGGAAGTCATACTCCTCCAGTATTACCATCTGGCCAAAACACTTATCAACAGTTTTGAGTGTTTTGAGATGTACCACATACCACGAGAGAGTAACACCAGGGCTGACTTGCTATCCAAGTTGGCCAGTACCAAAAAGACCTGGCACCTCAAAACAATTTTCCAAGAAACAATCCAAAAACCCACCATTGACACCCCAATGGTAATGGCTGTTGAATTGGAGGAACCCACTTGGATGACTCCCTATAGAGATTTCCTCACCAAAGGAACATTCCCTACGGATGAAAGCGAGGCCCGACGTCTAAAGCGGAAAGCTAGCTACTATGTCATCATCGATGGTGAATTATTCAAAAGAGGATTGACATCGCCTCTACTCAATTTCCTGGACAGATCGCAGGCAGACTATGTTCTGAGAGAACTTCGTGAAGGAATATGCGGACTCCATATAGGAGGACGATCCTTAGCCACCAAGGTAGTACGAGCAGGATACTACTGGCCAACACTGAGGACTGATGCCTTTCAGTTTGTACAAAGATGTAGAAGGTGTCAAGAGTTTGCGGATATCCCACGGATTCCCCTTGATAACCTTCATAATATCTCCTCTCTTTGGCCCTTCGCTATGTGGGGTATGGACATCTTGGGACCATTCCCCAGAGTTCCAGGGATGGTCAAGTTTTTACTGGTAGCAATCGATTACTTCACCAAGTGGATCGAAGCAAAGCCATTACAAGAGATTATAGCCAATGAAGTTGAAACATTCACTTGGAAACATCTCATATGCAGATATGGTCTACCCTATGCTATTGTTATTGATAATGGTACGTAGTTCAAGGCACAGACCTATGAGGACTTCCTCACATGACTAGGTATCAAACACCTGGTCACCGCTGTTGAACACCCCTAGACCAACGGTCAAGTAGAAGCATCAAATAGAGTCATTCTCTGAGCCCTTCGCACTAGACTTGACAAGTCCAAAGGTCTTTGGAGGGAGGAACTACCCTGCATACTCTGGGCATATCATTGCACACCTCAAAACACTACAAAGGAAACTCCTTTTCGCTTGACATATGACACAGACGCCATGATCCTCGTCGAGCTAGGGGAACCTTCAACCAAAATGATGTTTTTTCAGGAACAGTGTAATGAGGACAACATGAGAGTTGAACTGGAAACCAGTGAAGAACTTCAAGATATAGCCAGAATCAAGGAAGAGGTAGCCAAGCTCCGCATGACAAGAAGATATAACTCCAAAGTTCAACCTCGAACTTTCTAGCCAGGCGACCTAGTCTGGCGTGTCCGGGGTGAAGCCAGAAAGGATCCCCATGCAGGCAAGCTTGGACCAAACTGGGAAGGCCTGTTCAGAGTTGTCACCAACCTAGACAACAACGCCTACAAATTATAGGAACTCAGTGATAAAGACATTCCAAGAACTTGGAATGCTACTCACCTGAAGTTCTACTTTAGCTAAAGAGCTCAAGGTCAGGTGGTGTACTCTTTTTCCTATTCAAGTCCTTTTTTCCCACTAGGTTTTTCACTTGAAAGGTTTTAATGAGACCCATTCGAGGAATAAACAGAGGGAATATGTACATTAAAAGCCATATTAATAAAACATATACCTCTTATTTTTACATCTATTGATGTCAATATGTCAGGATTTTGACTAAATTTAGGAATTATTTCCTGATTATTCTCCCAGGTCCAACTTCGATGAAAACCCAGGACCATGTCCTGGTACTTTTCAAGGTCTGTCCTTGACAAGCCTTGCTAAAATCCAGGGCAGACGCGTCTTGGTAGCCTCCAAAGGTTCAGAAAAATCTAGGGTTTCCCCTAGGTGGACCTTTAGCAAGACCCAAGGTCCGTCCTTGGAAGAAGGTTCATAATTCCATCTAATTGGTTGACCTTATAAAGCCTAAGATCCGTCTTGGCACCAAGACCCAAGGTCCATCCTTGAAAGAATGTTCATAATTTCATCTAATTGGTTGACCTTATAAAGCGCAAGATTCGTCTTGGCACCAAGACCCAAGGTCTGTCCTTGGAAGAAGGTTCATAATTCCATCTAACTAGTTGACCTTATTAATCCTAAGATCTGTCTTGGCATGAAGACCCAAGAAGAAGGTTCATAATTCCATCTAATTGGTTGACCTTATTAAGCCCAAGATTTGTCTTGGCATGAAGACCAAGGTTCGTCCTTAGTAGAAGGTTCATAATTTCATCTAATTGGTTGACCTTATTAAGCTCAAGATCCGTCTTGGCAACCTAAGAATCTGTTCTTGGCCATTTATAGGTCCGTAAAACCAAACTACGGTAAACCGTCAAGGTTCGTAAATCCTAAAATTTTGGTCAACCTCCTAAAAATCCAGGGTGGACGCACCACTGGTATGCTCTCAGCAGCTCCCAAACCCAAGATCATGTCTTGGTAAAACCCAGCATGGACAACTCCACTAGTATCAACTTTGACAAACATGAGGTACAACTATGTCTATTCTCGACATATGTTATCATTGTCATATTTCTTCCTTGCAGGAATACAAGTTCTCAGGAATATAACGCCTAAGATGCATACTTGGCGCACAAAGATCAGGATCCGTCCTTGGTCTCCTAAAACCCAAGAAAACTCTCTTGGTACCATTACAGACTATGGAACCCTAACATGGCCAACCATAGTTATCATCAGATTTTGACAAGGTTTATCCTTGACCAGCTTAGTTATCAACAACCCGGGATAACTTACAACTTTCAAAGCTTGGGACTATCCGTAGTCAGCCTCGTATTCACTCCATTATCCATTATGGAAACATGAGGTATTTAAAGCTTTACTTTGATGATTTCAGTGCTCACAAATTCTATTCGTGCAGGAATATGAGCCACAAAGAAAATAAAGGAAACATCTTTGATATATCAAAGTCCAAGGCCCCCTTAGCTTGCTAAACCCAAGAGATATTCTTGGTACTAACTCCTATGGAATCCTGGCACCATGGGATTGTCTATTTTACAGGAATAATTGCTTAAGGTCCGCCCTCTATAATTCAAATCCAAGAAAACTCTTGGTACTTTCATTTGGCGGCAAACTCGACAAAAGAGTCCACCCTCGACATTGTAAACCCAATAGGCCCTCTTGGTATTTTGTTTATGGAGAACCTTGACAATTCAGGCTAGAAACTTAGCCATTTGCAAAAGCAAGAGTTCAACACAAATGTCCATGGTCAACCCTCGACATTTCTAAGTCTAAGATACACTCTTAGCATATATTAGCAACGGGAACTTCGACAGGCAAAACTAGAGACTTAGCTATTTTTCCGTAAATAAGAACCTGACATTACTTCAATCATTTGATAATTTAGCAAGCAATATTGATACTTCAAATCACTCAAAAATGACAAGACATTACTACAATAGAACGTCATAAGTTGGTTTAATGGTAAATATTATTCAAGTGACTTAAAGGTAGCATGCAATGTAAAGAAGATGGACGAAGATGAAGAGACAAGAAATACTTTCATTAAAGTAGTGGAAACTTTACATAGCCATCCAACGGCCAAAAGTACAAAAGAAACAAGAAGACAAAACAAGCATAAGCAAAAGCAGCCTACATATCAGCTACATCACTAGCAGACTCCTCAGCAAAAACAAGCTACTCCTCATCGACCAAGGCGTCATTCTTCACATCCTTGAAAGGATCAAATTGACCCAAGTCAAGGTCTTTCACAAAGAGACCAGCTTGGCGTATGGCCTTGGAGAAGCCTTTCTCATGCTACTCCACTGCTTCCCGCTTGTACACTTTCAGCTCCTCGTCAAGCTCCTTGTTGACCGCCATTTCAACATTAAGCTCGACGTTAGCTTCCTTCAGCCTCTCCTCCAGACTCGCCACCTTCTCAGCAAGCTCCATCTCAGCAACAATCCATCCTCAGCATCCTTTAGCTTTGCCTCCAGCTTAACCACATTCTTCGCCAACTCCGCCTTTTTAGCAAAGCCTTGTCAGCCTTAGCAGCAGTTGCTCAGCCACGTGCGACCACCTCATCACCATCAAGCCTAGTCCGTAACAGTTTGGACAAAGCTTCACCATTCTTTACAGACAACTGACGGTTACACCGAATAGCTTCAGCAAACGCCACCACTGCGCCATTCAAATGATTGTGCGCTAACCGCCAAGCGCCACGAACAACACCCTTCAGCTTGTGGTACTCCTGCTCCAGAGAGGCCGCCTTGCTCATGGCCTCTTGATACTCTTGCCTTTGCTCCTTTATAATGGCAAGTTCTCTTTGCAGGAAAAGCTCAGCAGCGTCGAACGAGCGTTGGGGACCAGCTGACCTTATTAGATTCTTGTCAAAAGGAGTCGACAGTCCTCGATCGAGTCTATGTCTAACACTCCACAATAAGTCAATCTCCTTGGGAGCACTTAGAAACTCCAAAAGGCTGGTAGGGCGGACAGTAGGCGGCGGCATTGCAAACCGAGGAGCCGAAGAAGGAGAAGGAGTGGCAATAGTAGGAGAAGCAGGACGGGAGGTAGACGGAGTCGGAGCGGTAGTCATGTGAGGCACAGTAGCAACAGTGGCAGGCTGAGCCGAGGTCACGACAACAGGTGAAGCAGCGAGAGAAGTAATGGTAGCAACCACCACAGGCGGCGGAGCTGGGACAGGAGGAGGAGAAGTCGGCAATAGCCCGACAGCCTCCCTCAGTGCATGCAGGCCATGAGGAGCATGGGCGGCCTGAGACTTCTTACGGCCAGACATCCCGACACCCTCATCCCTTTTCCTCTTTGCCAACTCAGAAGGGGAAGGGTTAGGGAGTGCAATGGCTACCTCAGAAGGGCCAACCTGGACAGTGGGTCGACCCTCTTCTTTGACTGGGGGGGACAGGGAGTAGCACGACATCACCACCTACATTGTGCACTAGTGGCCTCCATTGGAAGTTACCCATGATACCTGTGAAAATGCAAAAACACGAAAATGTCAAAGTTCGCACACCAGAAAAACAGAGAAGTTATAAGGAAGGAAGATTACCGTCCAGTGCAACAAAGGGGTCATCGGTTGAAGGCAGCAACAAAATAGCTCGCGCATCCAGCGAGGCCGGCAACAGGTCCAAGGTTGCCTTGTCAAACCTCTCCACAAGGGTCAGCATGTCCTCATCAAAGGACCTGAACCTAGTAGGGTCAGCCTGCCAATAGAAGGGAAAACGAGCTTCCCCATCCTTGTTGTGCATCAATGGCAACCCATCAGCCATGATACCACTTTCGCGGACCTTAAAGAATCGGTCCTTAAAGAGGAAAAAGACATTGGTGTCTACCTCGAACAGCTTTTTTGAGACACTGTGCAAGGAGACCCAAGTGACCTTCCCGCACAACTTGGTCTGAAAGAAAAAGCAGAAGAGAGGAACAGTGGCACAAATGTGTAAATGAGGGCATAAAATCTCAAAGGCTCACACCACTGCCCAATTGTTAGGATGAAGTTGAGAGGGGGCCTCATTCAAGTACTCCAGCAGAACACATTGAAAGGGAGAGAAGGGAAGAACAAGACCCAACACCTCAAAGAGGCATCAGTACATGAAAAAGAAGGGCAAAGTGCCCGGCGCTGCCCTCAAGCAGGGAAATTCATCTTCCCGCAAGGCTCGACGATGACCTTGCTGGCATCTGAAGGAGTCGTCATTTGCAATGTCGAGCAAAGCATATTTACAGAAATGATGGAAGCTATGGAGGAACGGTATTTGAACGCGTCTTCCCTTACCCACTCGTAGCCACGAATGACTGAGCCAGTCGGTGGTGACCCAGCACTGGGTTGTGACGCACACGCGAGGAAGCTCTAATGCCCCTAGGGCTACTTTGCCTCATCCTCCCTGAAGAAGAAGTAGGGATGATGGTGAACGGCAAAAGTTTATCCACCCTTGCCTACTAATGAGGACGAGAAGTGCCCTCACCAGCTCGACGAGAACTCGCCCTCCTCTCAGAAGAAAAAGATGATCCGTTTGAAACTCCTCTATGGGTGTTTTCCTCCAAAAAGTCACCCACGAAAATGACCTCGCGCATAATGTGCTGCTCTACTGAACCACCAGAGTCACTACCACCCAAGCCTAAGGCAGAATCAGAGGCGGGTGAGACAGACATTTTTGTTACCTTAAAAAGAAAATGGAAGCAAGAAGTGTGAAGAAGAAGACTCAGAGAAAGCAGAAACACAGGAATGGCGGTGAAAATCACAGAAATCCCCTCTATTTAAAGGCACAGTGAATGTCAACGGTTATTGGCAGGATTTCGAAACGTTCCCTAGAAGCTCGCATCACGATTGACCACATTTACCCACTACTGCATGATATCCAAAATGTATCGACTCTTCAATTGACACGTGTGCACGAGTAATGGACATTCTACATCGACATTCTTTCATCCTCTTTCACCTATAAATTGGCTCAGAGGCTGGGGGGCTTATGTACAGTCCAAAATAGTAAAATGACATGTGGTCTTCATTGTGGGGTCACTGTACATGTGGACACCCTCTACATCAGGACTGTCACATTAAATAATGTTTATTCATCTTCCAAGTGTCAACCTGGACAAACGTGTTCAAGCTCCTCGTCAGTCCTGCTACAGGAGCGCGGACACAGACCTACTACAGTAGCACAGACTGCTACAGAAATATTAATATCTACTACGCATATCTTTATATTAACAGCATATCAACTATGTCTAGATATTCAAATAGGTGTAACCACCTTATCTTATCATATCTGCATAAGTTATCTACAAGTTGTTACTTATTTATAAGTAACAATATATCAATAAGGTACACATTATCTTATATTTAAATTCAATAACTGCCTACTATTATCTGTTATCATCTTAACTACAGATTACTAACAAACAAAGGCCCAAAGCCCACACTCCACACTATAAATACAACCTTACAAGTTCTCTCTAACTCACTTCAGCATGAACCCATAATCATTCTATATCTAATACTTGAATGCATTACTCAAGTTATTCCTTATGTACATCTTATTCTGAGTTCTCACACTCAGTTACTCTCTTATAAATTGATGTACTTACTTGAGCGTCAGAGTGTTTTTCCTTTGTTTTGCAGGTCTCTCCTCTAAACAAAGCCTACTCATTATCCAACGTGCAGAATTTGGAGTCCACATTGGCCACGCCTACCTAGTACGTGGAACTTCCAGATTTTGGTAAGAACAGTACCTAAAGAAAGATGTACCATTGGAGCAACTTTTTTTTGCGAAGCAGCTCAAGAAATGTGTACCTGTTAGTGTGAATAACAAATGTACTATCTACTGAAATGTTGAATATTAATCTTTAATCCTTATTTTTATTTTTATGTGGAAGTTAAAATTTTCAGGTCTATGTGTAGGACAATTATCTAAAATGTCTTAGGATCTACAATATGCTTGATTATTAAGGATTATAGTAAAATACCTGGATTTATATTTGGTTTCTAATCAAAGAATTTTTTGATAAACATTAAATTACGAACAACCTAATGAATAATGTAGCCAGTGGCCTTATGGTCCTTCTTCAACTAGTGCCTCTTTTTCCTTGATAGGACATTCGTAATTCTTTAGATGGGGAGAAGAAAAACTATGTGTGACAACTCGATATATTGAGGACCATAACCTTCTTATAGCGTATTAACTTAATAGGTTTCTCATTATTCCCTAACATGCCAACACTGAAATCTGCTCATTTAAGCTCATATCATCTTATTTAATAGTCTAACAGACTCATTTAATTTGACAACATAAAATAAAACCAACTAATGATAAATAGTTAATATAATTTTCTTATAATATTAGCCAATATTAATTATTGGAATAGAAAATTTCAACAATCTCCCACTTGGATTACATATTATAACAATTATATGACAATTTCTTAGGTGTGCATTCGTACTCTATTTATCTTTAGTCTTCCACTTTAACAATCTGGTCCATCTCATGAAACAATAATGGAACCATCGTGACTTTCGTCACTACAACAAATGTGACTAAACCCAATGATTACCATATTAATACACTGAATGACATAGATTAATATGGATGAGTAACATGGAAATTAAATGCAATGTGATCTCAATCATGTCTATTTTCAATTGGTCCAACTTAAGTATTTAGTGAGATCAATCTAAAGTCTTTAAGTGCAATTTAAATTGCACATAAATAAACAAGTTTAATAATAAATTTATAAACTGTAATCTTTATTTTTGCAGGAAATAAAATACATAACATCCAAATCCAAATATAGAACATAAAGTAAGACTTTCAATTAAACAAGACAATAACTTAAATGACACCATGTGAGCAACATGCTCATGAAAATACCTAAGTGTCAACCATTAATTAGTGGATCAACTAGTATACTATCTTTTTCTATATGTTCTATAAATATCTTTATTTTTTGAATTCTTTCTTTAACAACCAAATACTTTATGCTAATAACATTTGATCTGGTTGAACTCTTGTTGTTGTTGGAGTATAACATTGTTGAGTTATTGTCACAATAAATACTTAATGGCCTCTTAATGTTTGTAACAACAGGGAAGCCAATGAAAAAATTTAGTAGTCATATCATATAGTTTGATGCCTCAAATCCACCATCATGGTTAAAAATGTATCCTAATGTGAAATCTTTACTATTTAGGAATCCCCCAAATTGGAGTCAGAATACGTTATGATATCTAAACTTTCAAACTTCCAATATGCAAGCATGTGGTTTTTTATTCTCTTCAAATAGCGCATTACGCACTTTACTACTTTCTAGTGTCGTATACCATGATTACTCATATGTCTCCCTAGGACTCCCCCTAAAAAGCTATGTTAGGACAATAACAAACTTAAACATATATAAGACACCCCACAACTAAAGCATAAGAAATCCTTTGCATTTTTTTAACATTACTAATGGGACATTGTTTGAGACTAACTTATCTCCTTTAGAAACAGTTGTATCTTTTTGGTTTACTATCTTTCATGTTGAATCTATCCAAAACTAGATTAGTATAGCTATTTTGTGCTAATAAAACTATATCACAACTAACAAGATGTCATTAACATATAATACCAAAAAAACAAATTTACTCCCACTAAACTTTTGGTATATGCAATCATTAACCAAAATTTCCTCAAAGCCATAAGAGGTAATAACTTGATGAAATTTGTAATACCATTGATGAAAAGCGTATTTAAAATCATAGATGGATTCTCTTAGTTTGCACACTATAAACTTTGAATCACCTTAACAAATTTTTCTAGTTGTATCATATTGTTTCATCAATGTTGTCATTTAGAAACATAGTCTTTACATCCATCTAATAGAACTTTAAATCAACATGAGTTATCAGTGTCATTATGGTCCTAAGAGAGTCTTTCTATGAAAGCGAAGAGAAAGTATCTTTATAACCAATACCTTCCTTTTAAGTAAAGTCTTTGGCAATAAGATGGGTTTTATATATCTCAACATTACCCTTTGAATCCCTTTAAATTATAGATATTTGTTTACAACTTATGGAGTTTGTACCTTTAGGTAATTTGACGATATTCCAAAAGTCATGGTCAACCATTGATTTTATCACATAACTAATAGCATTAATTCACTTTTAAGGGTTACAACATTGTATGACTTGACTAAAGTTGATTAGATCTTCCTCAGCTAACCTAATGTCATATTCTTGTTCTTAAAGAAATGCATCATAATAATTCAAAATTAGACTTCTCCTTTCTCTAGTGTATCTTTTAAATGACACTTCTAAATGACATTTCTACGTAGATGGAGCATCCAATGTGAAGGGAAATGAAGCAGGTATCATTCTTGAAGGGTCTGGCAACATTACACTAGAGCAGGCCCTCAAGCTCAATTTCAAAGTTTCAAATAATCAAGCTGAGTACGAGACACTCATAGCAGGTCTCAAACTCGCCAAAAAAGTCAGAGCTAAATGGTTTAGATGCTACTCTGACTCACAACTTGTCCAAGGATAGGTCGCCAACAAATTTCAGACTAAAGAAGTCATACTCCTTCAATATTATCACATTGCTAGAACATTCATCGACAATTTTGAGTGCTTCGGAATGTATCACATACCAAGATAGAGTAACATCAGGGTAGACCTGCTTTCCAAGCTGGCCAGTACTAAGAAGACCGGACACAAAAAAAAACTATCATCTAGGAAACACTCCAAACTCCCACTACAGACACTCAAGAGGTAATGGCAGGTGAAGAGGAGGAACCCAACTTGATGACCCCTTACAAAAAAATTCTCATTAAAGGGGCACTACCAACAGATGAAAATGAGGTCCAGCATCTAAAAAGGAAAGCTAGTTACTACGTCATCCTTAATGGCGAACTATTCAAACAAGGGCTGACAACACCCCTACTCAAATGCTTGGACAGCCAGCAAGCCAACTATGCCTGAGAGAACTCCATGAAGGGATCTGCGACCTCCACACAGGTGAACGCTCCCTTGTCACCAAGATTGTACGAGAATGATACTATTGGCCAACACTCAGGACCGATGTCTTTGATTTCACTTGAAGGTGCAAAAAGTGTCAGGAATTTGTGGATGTCCCACAGACTCCTCCGACAATCTCCACACTTTTACCTCTTGGCCCTTCGCCATGTGGGGGATGAACATCCTGGGGCCTCTACCAAAAGCCCCCGAGAGTGGTCAAATTCCTAGCGGTTGCCATTGATTACTTCACCAAGTTGGTAGAAGCAAAACCCTTACATGAGATAACTGTGAGTGAGGTAGAAAGCTTCACTTAGAAATATCTTATATGCAAGTATTGTCTACATTTTTCCATCGTTACTGACAACAACACACAATTCAAGGCACAGACCTACGAAGATTTTCTCACAAGGTTAGGTGTCAAGCACCTTGTCACTTCTATCGAACACCCCCACACTAATGGTCAAGTAAAGGCAGTAAACAGAGTCATCTTCCGATCCTTACGTACTAAACTTGACATCTAAAGTTCTATGGAAGGAAGAGCTCTCCAGTGTACTCTGGGTTTATCATTGCTCATCTCAGACAACTACACATGAAACCCCTTTTTCGACGCACATATGGCACCGACGCAATGATTCCTGTTGAACTTAGGGAACCATTGACAAGAAGGTTGCTATTCAAAAGCAGCACAACAAAGAAAACATGAGAATCGAACTAGAAACTACGAAGGAAGTTCAAGACATGGCCAGAATTAGAGAAAAAGCTAACAAACTTCATATATCAAGAAGATATAACACTAAGGTTCAGCCACGAACCCTTCAGCCAGGCGACCTAGTCTAGCGTGTCTGGGGTGAAGCAATAAAATATCCTTGAGCAGGAAAGCTTGGACCCACTGGGATGGCCCATTCAGGATAGTCACTAGCCTATACAATGAAGCCTACAAGCTACAAGAACTAGGTGGTAAAACCATTCCAAGAACATGGAATGCTACCCACCACAAGTTCTATTACAATTACATCACGAAAGTCGGATGGTGTACTCTTTTTCCTACTCGAGTTATTTATCCCCAACAAAAAAATAGGGTTTTGGCTTGAGAGGTTTTAACGAGGCACATCCGAAGAACAAAAAGGAGAATATGTATTTAAATTTCACATTAAATAAAGACATGTGTCTTTGAATTTCATATACTTGTGTCAACCTTGCAAGAACACAACAAAACTCAGGACCACCGCTTGACTACTTTTCAAGCTCAATCCTTGGTGAACCTCCCCAAAATCCAAGGCAGACGCGTACTGGTAATATCCAAAGGTTTTTAAAATCCTAGGGTCGACCTTCGGTAGCACCTAGGTGGACCTCCAGCAAAACCCAGGACCAACTTTTGGTACTTTACAGGTTCGTATATCCTAGGGTCGACCTTCGGTAGCACCCTAGGTGGACATCCAGCATGTAATATCTTGAATTTTTAATCATATGAGTAAGCACGTGTTAAGCTTAGGATTAAGCTTAAAAATGAGGAGATATTATTAGGCCTTGGAATCCCTTGAAAGGAGGCTTAAACACTTGAGAAAGAGTGGAAATAGGCTATTCTGGCCTTCGGCGCGACCCACGTGAAGTGTGGCGCGACCCGCGCCAGATGTGCAAAAAATGCCAATGCTGTCTGGCCTCCCAAGTGGGTAGCGTGGGAGTCCAAGTGAGTAGCGTGGGAAGTGGCCTAGAAATGACATTTTCTGTCTGCCATCCCAAGTGGGTAGCGTGGGAGTCCAAGTGAGTAGCGTGGGAAGTGGCCTAGAAATG
>QARZ01041097.1:108824-181249 GCA_013407115.1 Glycine latifolia
GCATTTTCTGTCTGCCATCCCAAGTGAGTAGCGTGGATATCCAAGTGGGTAGCGTGGGAACGTCGGCAGAATTGGTATTTAAAGGTCAAAACATGAGAAATGGAGGAAAATTCCATTTCTTCTTCCTCCCCTTAGCCCAACCTCCATGGTTGAAGTCCTTAAGCTTCTTAGGACTTGATTTCTCAGCCTAAACACTTCCCGGTGACCTTTAACCTTGATTGAACCGATTAGAAAGCTATTATCCTTCATCTCTTTGCTTAAAATCCCTTGTGAGTGAGAGTTGGGATTCTTGAGTGGAAACCTCAGAGAACTCAAGGATAGGCGAGACCCAAGGCAGGAGACAGGCACCAGTGCTTGGGTAAAACAGTTCTGAGGTCTTCTGGGTCGCCAGTGAGGTAAGAAATTCAAGTTCTCTTGGGTCTCTGTGATTTTGGGGTTTTCTGAGTTTTGTGACCCACGCTGTTCTGGGGCTAGGATTAGCCCAGGGTCCAGTTGAGAAACTTGTTTAGGACGATGAGTAGATGAAGGAATAGCTTTCAGTTTTTGATTCTGATGACTTTGGATTTTGGCTCTGTGTTATCTGTGTGACCTGTGAAATGGTCACTTGTGATTATCTGTTGAGATGCCAGAGCCTTAGTTATGATTATGTTGAGTCTGAGAAAAAGCCTTGTGTGGGCAGAATTGATAAACCCTAGGATAGGGGATTTATGATCTGATACATGTTGTGATTGAATGTGTGTGATATGGTTTTGATATGAAACTGCTTATGCCTTGATTAGGCATTGATTCTGAGACTGTTGGCGGTGGAAGCCACAGACCTGGGAAGGAGTTGCGAGCTGAACCCTTACCAGGTAAGTTCAGTGTTTCTTGGGGATGAATTCCCGTTTTGGTTGCACACCACACTCCTGGGGAGTGTTGGTCATGATTCATAACGCATGCATTTGGTTGTTGCATTACTTATATTGAGATGTATGCAATTGAAATTGTTTGAGCTATGATTGAGGCGTTGAGGGTTCTCCGCCCTATGATTTGGGGGCATTGAGGGTTCTCTGCCCATGACTTAAGCGTTGAGGGTTCTCCGCTAGGCATTGAGGGTTCTCTGCCATATGAGTATGGGCGTTGATGAGATCCGCCAGGCGTTGATGAGATCCGCCATGTTTGGATGCTTGATATATTGCTATGAGGGCCAATGGGCCATTTGGTTATGTGATTGCCTTATGTGTGCCTTGTGGATAGTGGGCCAGGGTGGGAATGACTTCCCAAGAACCCTGAGCTTACTGAGATATGTTATCTCACCCCGTGTAGGGTTTACATGTTTTCAGGTGATATTTCTGGCAGAGAAGAGCAGTCCCAGGGCAGGAGGCCCAACTGAAACTAGACTGCTTGCCTTTGGAGCTAGAGGGCTCAGTTTTGTTTTCTTTTTGGATGTATAGTTTTGTACTCCCTCATGGAGGGTTACTATTCTTTTGGGTATCACCACGGCTTGTGTGGTGTGGACTATGGATATGGAGTTGTACATGTACGAAACTTTGTTATATATATATATGTATATTTGTGACTTTCCCTGAGCATAGTATTGTTTTTGGCATCTGCCTGTACAGTTTGTTTTTAGTCTTTCTGTTATATGTGGAGAAACTGGATCAGCATATATTTCAACTGTGATTTTAGTATTGTTATTCCATACATAATGAATCAAGAAAAACGATTCTTCGCTTCCGCTGACGATTATTTTATGATACCTATGCGCTATACTGATATTATTAATGTTAACGCACCGGAGGCCTACGGGGTGTTACACAGCAAAACGCAGGACCAGCTCCTAGTACTTTACAGGTTCGTAAATCCTAAGGTTGGCCTTTGATAGCACCCTAGGTGGACCTCCAACAAAACCTAGGACCAACTCCTCTTGTATCAAACTTGATGAACTCAAGGTACACAAGGTCTACCCTTGGCATGCTTTACTATCACTAAGCTTTTTCTTGCAAGAATACAAGTTTGCAGGAACATAAAGTCCAAGGTCTACCTCTGGCACACAAAACCCAAGACATGCTCTTGGTACACTTACTCCTATGAAACCTCAACAAGCACGAACATAGGATCAATGATTTACAGGAACATGCGTCTAAGATCCACCCTTGACGTTCAAAACCCAAGACATACTCTGGGTCATTTTATTCCTCCAGAACCTCAACAAGCAAGGCTCTAAGATTAACTAGCGTCTTCAAACAAAAAGGCACAAAATGAAACACCATGAAACTGTAGGGTCTCATTTCCTATGATGAAAGGACACCATTAAGGTGACTTACCTTCATCATCGCAAGAAATTTATAAAAAGAAGACAACAATGTACAAAATAAACATAGAAGATTGGAAGCAATGAAAAGAAGAACATTTGTATTAAGATCAATTGTTAAAGCTCTACACGACCTACACGGCCCAAAGTTAAAACAAAAAATATAAAGATAGATGACAGCCTAGACATTGGTTCCATCATACTGCTCCTCATCAGCAGCTTCCTCAATGGAAACAATCTCCTCTTCATAAAGTAGGACACTGCTCTTCACATCCTTGAATGGGTTGAAGATATCCAAGTCAAGGTCTTTAGCAAAGAAGTCAGCCTACCTAACGACCTTGAGAAAGCCTTTCTCATGTTGCTCCACTGCCTCGGGCTTGTAGGTGGAAAACTCCTCTTCAAGCTCTTGGTGGGTAGCCTTTCTCCTCATCCAACTGAGCCTCCAAGGCAACCACCTTCTTGGCAAGCTCATCCCTCTCGGAAGCAACCCTGTCAACCATGGCAGTCCAACTCTTTCTTTTCTCCTAGAAACACCTTACCACGACTAGCCAATTCATCACCATCCAGCCTGGTGCGCAACAACTTTGACAAGGCATCACTTGTCTTGCCAAGCAATTGGAGGCTAGACCTGACCACCTCAACAAGTACCACAATAGCACTATTCAACTTAGAATGCTCCACTCGCCATACATTGTGGATAATGGACTTCAACCTGGCTATCTCTTTCTCCAGGGAAGCCGCCTTGCTCACAACCTTTTGGTGGAGTTGCCCATTCTCTTCCAAGATCACAGGACTCCTATGAAGAAAGATCTTTGCAGAGTCTATAGAACGTTGAAAGCCAACCAACCATATCAATTTTTTGTTGAATGGGGTTGGAGTCCTTCGTTCAAGCTTATGCTCCACACTCCATAGAGAGACAATCTCCCTTGTAACATGCACGAACTCAAGGGAGGTGATGGGGCGAGAAGAAGAGGAAGGTAGAGCAGACATGTTGGAAATAGAGGGATCATCTTGAAGCTTGAAGCTTAGGAATTGAAGAAATGTTTTGAGCTTTTTCACATGCCTTGGAATGCCTTGGAAGAATGTAAATCCATAAAGTGTGTAGAGTAGTCAATTTGTTGATCCTTGCATTGCATGCATCTAATCATTCGTGTGCCTAAAGGTTTTCATAAAGAATTGAAGCAACCTTTGATAAAAGAACCAAAGAAGCAATGTTTTTGGAAAAATGTAAATGCCACTAGTTTAATCGATTACACAATAAGATAATCGATTATTTGCTTCGTTTTCAAATATGAAAAAGTTTTGAAGAACAATTTAATTGATTACATTGTGTTAAAAGAAAGTCATGCTTCACTGCTTTAATCGATTACCACTTATTGTAATCGATTACACAAGGTTCTTAGAAAAGCTTGTTGCACTGCTTTAATCGATTACCATTTATTGTAATCGATTACACAAGGCTGTTCTGAAATGCTGTGCTACTGGTTTAATCGATTACAAGTCGTATTAATCAATTATTTGCTTCATGATTCAAACCCAGGAAACTTATGAACATTTTAATCGATTAAAATGGTAATTTAATCAATTACATAAGGCATTTTAATCGATTATTGGGAGCGTTTAATCGATTATAGTTAGTTATAAAGTTTTGTTATAAATAGAAGTGAGGCTTGTTTTGTTTGGTAACCTGTGATATTCGAATTTCTAATTACATACAAGCCTTCACAAAGATTAAAAGTGTTTTTCTGAGTATACAAACCTCTTGTCCCTCTCTTTAATCTTCATGGGTGTTTGAATGATTTCTTGGGCAAGAGTTTCACAAGAAGAATAGGAAAGCATGTTCTGATTTGCTTTTGATCATTCAATCCTGATTGGTAACTCATATGCATTCATTGTTATTGGATCATCAGGTTATTTCTCTCCATTCTTTTTTGGGTATAAATTTGTTTTGCAATTTTTATTAATTGGAGCTGTTGTAAATTTGTTCTTGGGGCTTGCACTAGAGTAGTGTTCTCTAGGGAAGAACAGAGTAGTGTTCTCTGGTTCTTGTTGATAAGGTGTCTAATAGTGTTTTAGATTTCCTTTCTTTATCTAGGGTTGATAAAGAGTAAATGTAATCAAGCTTATAAGAACTGAAATTTATAATAGTGGAACTCTAATCTAATGTTGATTAGAAGAAACTGGATGTAGCTTCTCTTGAGAAGTGAACTAGTATAAATCCTTGTGTTGATTCTCTGTTCTTTAATCTCTATTGGCTATCTTGTTCATTGGTTCTTGGTATTCTTATCATTACTCAACAAGTTATGTTTTGAACCATTGAGATTCTGAGCTGAGTAAATTGATTGAATAAAAGCTTTCTTGGTTTTAAAGTGATTAAGATCCTAACTCTGATTTTGAAAAGAAAATTTTAAAAGATCAAATTTTAACCAATTCACCCCCCTTCTTGGTTATTGTGGGTATTCCTTTTGTTTTCAAGACGTTGGCATTGCAGAAGCTGGTGGAGTAGGAGATACAAGAACAGCAAGTGCAACAGCATTAGTAGAAACAGGAGAAGAAGAAGAAGCCAGAATGGCAAGACTGGCCACCGTTGGAGCAAGAGTAACGACGGCCGAGGCAAAAGTTACAGTAGCAGTAAGGGCCATAGCTAAAGCTGAAGCAAAAGCGAGAGCCTAAGCAATTGGTGGTTGTTAACACTTTGGCAAGTATACCAATTTGTCAAAGTAATAAAGAAATGGTAAGACCGAATGGCGATTTCAAAGGGACTTTGCTTGTACTCAGAATTAATACACATTTGTTTCTAAATAATTAATAAATCGATTTAGTTTGTAGAGTAATTGACATATAACTAAATTTGACTTAATGTAAATTGTAAAGTGCAGTAAATACAAATAAAGAGACACAAACACTGAAAATGATGCGGTGATGGTTGAAATACGATGGGATGAATGTTGGGGGCTTAACTAACCAAAACTAACTTTGATGCGATATTAAAGGTTTTTCGCTATTCAACATTATTTTTGCTCACCTTCATTTACTAGTATATTCTAGCCTTGATTCCTCAAGTGCCAAACCCTAAATCACTTAATTTTGCTCCTAATCCCTCAAAAGTTACATTAACTAATTCACATTAAGATTAAAGATGGTAACCTAAACCATTATATTCCTAGAAATGATATATTTAGAAGTGTTTTTCAGTTCAAAGGAAATAATCATTTTCCAATGTATTAAAACCTATAACAAAGCATGCAATTAGATGATCAAACCACTAACATGATAATAGCTCAGAAAAACAATAATAATGCGTAAATAACATTGAATAGATAGTTAGAATCATTACATCAAAGCATTTGGTTGTTGAGCTCCCAACAACGGGTTTTAGCCTCTCATTTTCACGAGAAGCTTATACAAATGGAAGGTTAGGGCAAGGAAAGGAATTGGATGGAAGGGAATGAGGAATAAATGATGGAATGCAGCCCAAAATGGTGTGGAAGGATGTCTCCTTTGTGACCTAGGTGCTTCTCATCTGTCTCTCTAAGAGTTGGTAAGTGATCCTCCCATTTTCCCTCCTTTTTGCCTTAAAACGCAGCCTAGTGTCATGGTCACGCGCTAAGTGCAAAATCTTGTCGTAAGCGCGTCTTCAGTGTCCAGTTGGATAAGTGACCACGCGCTAAGCGAGCTTGTCGGGCTGAGCGGACCTGCGCACTGAGCAAGTAGCTCCTGTCACGTTGAACGAGCAATTCTAGACCTTGAATCCACCTTTCATGCCCTTGCAGTAAGTTTCTACAAAAAAATACAACCAACACCTCATAAATCAACTAATTTTAGCATCCATTGGATAAAATCTCAGAAGAAGCTAATTCCTATTTTTTAATCACAAAAAGAAGAATTAAAATAGGAAAAGATGAGATAATTGCCATGTAATTTACATGTAACTTTACGTATGCCTAATAGTTATTAGTTGCGCTATATTTGAACTGGGAAGATAGACTGCGGGGGACCCTTAGCTAAAACAGAGGGGGAGATGCTAAGGGAAGCAGCAACAACACACTACTTCCTCTTAGCTAAAACAGAAGGGGAAATGCTAAGGGAAGCAACAACAACATCAACAGGGCTAACCCTAATAGCGGGTCGACCCTCACCTCCAGCCTGAGGGTTGATAGGGGTAGACGATACAGTTTCACCTGTAGACCTAACAGACCTCACTAAAGGTCATTATGGGAAGTTACCTATTATGCCTACAAAGCACACCAAAAAATCACAGGTGTCAAGTCAGGTCAAAATAAATACAAAAGAAGACAAGAAAGAGAAAAGAAGAATAAGGCAGAAGGGTTCACCATCTAGAGCAGCAAAGGGATCATCTGCCAACAACAAGGACAAGATAGCTCACACATCTAGAGAAGCTGGCAGCTACCCCAAGATCGCCTTGTGCACCTTTTCCAACAAGGTTAACAAGTCTTCATCAAACGACTTAAACCTAGTGGGATCGGACTACCAGTAAAACAGGAAGTAAGGCTTTCCATTTTGGTTGAACATCAATGGCAGCCCATCTACCACAACGCCACTACCTCAGACCTTGAAGAAATGGTCCTTAAAGCAACAGAAGATGTTTGAGTCAAACTCTAGCAGTTTCATTTACACACTATTCAAGGATACCTAACCAATCTTTCCCGTCAACTTCATCTGAACAAAGAATAAGAAAACCAACACACTTGGTCAGATGTTGAAGAAAGGGCAGAGAATTTCGAACTCAAGAAAGAGAGAATTGAAGAAGCAAACCCAGTACCTCAAAGAGGCATCAGTACATGAAAAATAAGGGTGGAGCACCTGGTAAGAAAGACAGGTCACCCCTCCTGCAAGCTTCAACAATTACCTTGCGAGAGTCCTCAAGAGCCGTTAACTGTAGTTGATGGCACATGACGTTCATGTTAGATAAAATGGGAGCTTGAAGAGGATCAAGATGTTGAGGCTCTTGTCTTGGATAAGTTTTAGCTTTTACATGTCATTCAATTGAAGGCATATGTAAATCTTTAGATGTATAAGAGTTTCATCCTATGATCCATTGCATTGCATAAACATCATTCATTGGCTCGCATTCATGGTTTTCATAAAAGTACATGTTTTGTGAAAAAGCTTTATGTTTTCATGATTGCATAAAAAGCCAAGTGCTCATGGTTTAAGTTTTGGAAAAACTATTTCGCACAGCCTTAATCGATTACCAAAATATGGTAATCTATTACTTGAGCCATGAAGAACAAATTAATCGATTATAGTTATTACGTAATCGATTACACTGTACAAACACAGAACATGTCTTCCTGTGTTAATCGATTACCATTTAGCAGTAATAAATTACTTAGCACGTATTTGAAACAAGACTTCCTGTGTTAATCAATTACATGACGGATTAATCGATTACTTTGCTCATGTATCTTTTCCAGAAAGCTCAAGAACACTTTAATCGATTAAATTTGTAATTAATCAATTACACAAGGGGAATTAATCCATTACAAGGACAATTTAATCGATTACATTCAATTACAATAGCTTTCTATAAAAATTTGTTGGGTCTTTTGAAATGAACAGATCATTACACAATGAAATTTCCATAGATTTTCAAAAGTCTTCTGAAATGAGAAGAGATACTTTGAGTCATTGAGCTCTTGCCCCACAAATTCTAAATCTTCATGTTGCATTGAAAGATTTCTTCTTGGACAAGATTCTAAAGAAGTTCTTGGAGAGTTTGCTCTAAAATTAGTTTTCATTCAACTTGGATCAAGAGTGGGAAATCATATGCATTCATATACATTGGATCATCAAGTTGTCTCTCTCCATTAAACTTTTTTTTTAATTCGTTTTAGAATTTCAATTTGTTTGTTACTATTACAAAAGATTACTTAAGGCATGTCTAGAGTAGGTTTCTCTAGAGGGAAGAGTGGAGAGGGGATTCTCTATGTCTTGATTTAGATTTCTGATCTTAATCTAGGGTTGATTAAGGGTGATTTCTGTAAGCTTGTAAGGAAAAGAATTTTGTGAATAATGGAACTCTAACCAAGTTAGTTGGAAGAAACTGGATGTAGCTTCTCAAGTTGAGGAGTGAACCAGTATATTTCTTAGTGTTGAATACTTTCTCTTTATCTCTTCTTGGTGTCATTGATTGTCATTCATTTGAATAATCTTTTCAAGATCAACAGAAATATATTTTCAGCTATTGCTTTCTTTGAAGATTGGCACTTGATTGACTGAAAGATTTCAAAGGGTGCTTTTGTGATATGATTCTTAATACTCTGATTGTTTTAAAGATTTTAAAAGACCAAGTTTAAACCAATTCACCCCCCTCTTGGTTATTGTGTGTGTTCATACTGTTTTCAATTGGTATCAAGAGCAGGCTCTTAAGTGTTATTCAAGTTCAATATCTTTTATAAAGAAAATGAATACCACACAAATTACCTTCAAGGAGTGTGCCTCCCTCAATCGTCCTTTGATGTTTAAAGGAGAGCATTTCAGTTTTTGGAAAAATAGAATGCAAATATTCATTCAATCAAATGACCTCGGTGTATGGAATGCAATAGAAAAAGGTCCTTTGATTCCAATAAAAACTGTTGATAATGAAATGATTCCCAAAGAGTGGGATGAGATGATAGAAGCAGAAAAGAGAGTAGTGCAATATGATTTTAAAGCTAAGAACATGATTACTTCTGCACTTTCATCTGATGAATACTTTAGAATTGTTAGATGTAAAAGTGCAAAGGAGATGTGGGAGATGTTGGAAATCACTCATGAAGGGATAGATGAAGTCAGAAGATCAAGGAAGCATGCCTTGATTCATGAGTATGAGATGTTCAAGATGAACACAACAGAAAACATATCTTAGCTCCAAACAAGATTTATTCACATTGTAAATCATCTTCTTGGTCTTGGAAAGATATTTGATGTTGAAAAGTTAAAGATCAAGATCTTGAAGTGTCTAAAAAGACCATGGCAACCAAAGGTGACAGTAATTAAGGAGTTAAAAGATCTGTCAAAGATGTCCATGGCTACACTATTTGGTAAGCTACTTGAGTATGAATTAGAAATGTCTCAACTGACACATGCAGAATATGCAGATAAGAAACAAAAGAGTATAACCTTAAAAGCTGCATCCTCAAGTGTGGAAAAAGAAGAAGACTCAAAGTGAAGATGAAGGTGATGAACACCTGAACCTAATAGTCAAAAGATTCAGCAAGTTCATAAAGAACAAAAAGAACAGGAAATTCTCAAAGTTCAACAAAAGAAATGACAACAACAACAACACCAACTACAACTATTTTGAATGTGGTAGACAAGGCCACATTAAATCTGAATGTCCTATATTCTTGAAGAAACAGTTAGGTGAAAAGAAGGAAAAAAAAAGAAGGAAAGCCAAAGAAAGCCTACATAGCATGGGAAGACAATGCCTCAACAACTTCTAAATCATCAAGTGAGAATGAAGAAGCTAATTTATGCCTCACTTCCACATTTAGTAAAGATGAAGAATTCTCAAGTGTTGAATTAGTCCTGAATTTGATCAAATTGTTGATACTTTTCATGAAATGCATGAGGAGGCTCAAAAACTTACAAAATCCAACAATAGGCTGAAAGGTAACCTTAGATGACTTGTCACAAAACTTGCAGCAATGCAAGCTGAACTTTGTAACTTGAAAGAAGAAAATGAAAAACTTGTTTCAAGTTACAAAGCTAATGGGTGTGTGTGTGTGCCTCTTCTTCATCAAATGTAGACAAATGCAAAGCTTTACAAAAAGATTTTGATGATTCAAAAGGATTCAATCTGAAAAATATATGTTATTGCTTTCTGAAAATTCTTACTTGGTTGATCTTTTGAAAAGGCTCTATAGAGAAAAATGTAGTTTAAATCAAATGCTAAGTATACAAAAATATGTTTGAGATACATCTGGATTGGGTTACAAACATAGAACAAAACCTTTTGGAAAGACCAAGTTTGTACCTCCAAAACAAATGAATCAAAGAGGCTTTTCAAAAACAAAGCATAACCAAATGACTCATTTTGAAAGAGCATCAAAATTTGTAACTTGCAATTACTGCATGAAGAAAGGTCATACATCTCATAAGTCTATGCTAGAAGGTTATATGTGCCTAACGGAGACTGCATTTGGGTTCCAAAGAAAAAGAGAAAAATAGCTAACCCTTATGGACCCAACCTTAATTGGGTATCTTTCTTTGCCACTTAATTTGATTGTTGCAAGTGTGTCTTAGAGCTAAATCATCATTATGGTACTTAGATAGTGGATGCTCTAGACACATGATGGGTGATAAGTCCATGCTTACAAATTTGACTCAAAGATGGAGGATTTGTCACTTATAGCAGCAACAACAAAAGGAAAGATAATTGGAGAAGAAAACATAGGAGACAACTTTAAAACAAAGATCAGAAATGTTCTCTATGTGGACGGTTTGAAGCACAATCTCCTAAGCATAAGCCAACTATGTGATAAAGGATTCAAGGTTTCCTTCAATGACAATTGTTGTTTGATATGTGATGGTCAATCTGGTGAGGTTATCCATGTAGGTAAAAGAAAGGGTGACATCTACTTACTCTCTATAGAACATGCATCCATTCATAACATTAATTGTCTAGTAAGTAAAGTTGATGAATCATGGTTATGGCATAGGAGAGCAAGTCACATTAACATGCGTCACATGAACAAGCTTATTAGAAAAGACTTAGTCATTGGTTTACCTAAACTTAAGTTTGTAAAGGAAAAATTATGTGATGCTTGTCAAAAGGGGAAACAAACCAAGATTTCTTTTCAAAATAAAAACTTTGTTTCCACCTCAAGACCCCTTGAATTGCTTCACATGGACTTGTTTTGATGGAGGTCCATTGCAAGCTAAAGGTCTAGAAGGAGAGCTTGAAGCACTTCCTTTGGTGAGCTTTAAAGAACCAATGACAAGAGCTTGGACTCAAGCACTTGAGGACCACATCCAAGCTAACTTGGACAAGAATGAAGAGGCACACCAACTCAAGGACAACAAGGGCTGGATTTTGTATTCTAAAGTTGAATTTAATTCAATAAATTCCAACATTTGTTAGTGGCAAAATTAGTTATAATAAAAAAGCTTTTAGTGCATTAGTGTAAAGCTTTGTAAGTGCACTTGTATGGGAAGTGTTGGCTGCACTTAAAGGCTAAAAAGCTGCACCTTAAGCCTTAATATACTACACCTTACACGAATTAGGACAGCCAAAAGGAGCTTAGGGAAGTTGCATTACAAGCTCATTTAGCTTCTTAATTTGCACTACATTTAATGTGGGTTTCATGTGCATTTAGGCTCAGCAATTTCATGTATATAAGGCTACCAAAACTGTTTGTAGAATGCTTTTGATCATTTTAAATGCTAATCAAAAATTTGTTAGAGAAGTTTTCTCTTTGTTCTTGTGCAAGAACCTCTTGTTTCTTGTCAATGGTTTCAAGCTATTGTGGCGATCCTTCCTAGGCTTATTGGAAAGCTTTTCCATGGTGCCATCCACCTTCATCCCTTACCTTCTTCCACCTTCCATTGCTGAAATTAAAATCTCCTAAACAACCAAGGTTTCCATGTGAAAGTGCTGCAGTTTTTGTTCTTGAGAAAAGCTTGAAGTTTGGGTTTCAATGCAAGGAAGATTTGGGAAAATTTAATGGTTGTGGGTGCAGCCATACATCATGTTTGGTCCTTCTAGAACTATGAGCTTAGGAGGCAATTACTATGGGCTTGTAATAGTTGATGACTATTCTAGATTCACATGGACTTTGCTTATAAGATCCAAAAGTGATGCTTTCATTGCATTCAGAAAATTAGCCAAGCCATTCAAAATGAAAAAGGATGCAAAATTATCTCAATAAGAAGTGATCATGGTGGTGAATTCCAAAATTATCTCAATTTTTCAGCTCCAAGAACACCTCATCAAAATGGTGTTGTGGAGAGGAAAAATAGATCCCTTGAAGAAGGATCTAGAACTCTTCTTAATGAGACAAATTTGCTTAAACATTTTTGGGCTGATGCTATGAGTATAGTTTTCTACACTTTGAATAGATTACTCATAAGGCATTTTTAAAGAAAACTCCTTATGAACTATATAAAGGTAGAAAACCAAACATCTCTCACCTAAGAGCATTTGGCTGCAAATGTTTTGTTTTAAATATTGGAAAGGAGTCAGTTGGCAAGTCTGATGCAAAAGCTGATGAAGCCATCTTTCTTGGATATTCATTATAAAGCAAAACATATAGAGTCTTCAATAAAAGAACTTTATGCATGGAAGAATTAATTCATGTTATTTGTGATGAATCTAACCCCTCTAAAGAGGATAAGAAGTGTGACAATGATGTAGGTCCTATAGAAGAGTATGTGTAACTAAATGGATTAAATGAAAAGGAAAAGGAAGAACCAAATGAAGAAATGGAACAGTCAACACCTAATCGAAAGCCTAAGGATTGGAGAACTACAAGAGATCTCTCCCTTGACAACATAATTGGTGAAGTCACTAAGGGAGTATCTACTTGATCTTCACTAAGATATATATGTTGTGATATGGCTTTTGTTTCACAAATTGAACCTAAGAGCATTGACCAAGCTTTACTTTATGAACATTGGATGCTTGTCATGCATGATGAACTTAATCAGTTCAAGAGAAATGAGTTTGGGAACTAGTTCCTAGACCTTCTTCTCACAAGCCTATTGGCACCAAGTGGGTTTTTAGGAACAAACTTGATGAAAGTGGCATCATAGTCAGAAACAAAGCTAGATTGGTTGCAAAAGGTTACAACCAAGAGGAAGCCATAGACTATGAAGAGACCTATGCTTGAGTAGCAAGGTTAGAAGCCATTAGGTTACTTATTGCATATACATGTTTAATGGTTTTTAAACTAATTCAAATGGATGTGAAGAATGTTTTTCTTAATGGATATATTGAGGAGGAAATCTATGTTGATCAACCTCTTGGCTTTGTTGATTTCAAATATCCAAACCATGTTTTTAAACTAAAGAAAGCTCTTTATGGATTAAAGCAATCTCCTCGATGGAGTGCCTTTAGTTAAATATTTTTCTATCATTCTTAGCTTATTTGACTTCTCTTGGACTTTTATTTTCCCATTCTAATTCATTTTTTGTCTTAGGCAAGTTAGTGAGCTTAATTGCTAATTGTTGCGTATTTTTGGATTTTATGCTCAATTGATGTATCTGCCTTGTATAGGACCTACAGAGCTCTACAGAACTCCGAATTGAGAGTTCTTGTAGTCCTTGGAAATATAACAAAAAGATATACAAGTTTTCCAAAAATAAGCCGAGGCCAATTCTGCCATTTGGAGGGTCATTTTAGCCTTTGAAGTCAGAACCATTGCACTTGTATTTTAGGCTGCGAGTTGGACTTTTATTGGTGTAAATAGCATAAATAATTAGAATTGATGGATTGTTCATGGCCCATTATTTTCTTCAGACTTAGTCACTATATATTAGTGACATTAGGAGGAATTAATAATTTACATTTCATTTTGCAAAAAAAAAAAAACAGTTTTACATTTCTCTTTTTAAGTTTTTAGAATCAAAACTCTTTCTTTTATTTTCTCTCAATTGTTCTTCCTTGTTCTTCATTGTTCTTCATTTTCGTTTTCCCTTCTTCCATTTTCGTGCACTTATTTCATGGGGCTTTCATTGATGATGATCATGGAAGGCTAAATAATCACTCAATCCAAGGATCCAACCCAAGCAAGAGAAGAATTTGAGTTCTGGTTTGGTATTTCGAATTCTGTGTGAATGTTCACTTTCTTCTTCAATTCTTATTCTATTTTCATGATTGTGAATGCGTTTAGGATTGAAATCGGATTAGGTAATGGATTCATTTCCTAATTTCAAATATAAATCACAGATTAATTGGATGATATTTCAATTAGGGTTGTGGTTTCAATTAATTTAGGGGTTAATTCGATTGAACTGCTTCTAATGAAATTGAATGAACTTTCACAATAGGATAAATTTCTGATAACGATGATGATTCGAATAGCTTGGTTTGGTGAATTGGATTGATGCTCTTTAATCTATTTTACATTACTTGTTATAAATTCTGTTAGTTTCTGCATTGATCTTTAATCACAGTTTGTGTTTTTGCAATTTTTACTTCGCGCCTGCAAACTGTTCGACAAAAATCTCCTTTACTATTAGTAGTGAATTGAAGATAGAACCATATTGATAGTGTCTTTGAGTCGACCTAGGTTAATCCTGTGCTACAGAATTAACATAGTTTAATTGTTTTGAAGCGACATGACAAATGCTTATCACATATACAACCATTTTCCTTGTAACTTGAAAGAAATTTTTCATTCTCCTCTCTCAACTTACAAAGTTCACTTTGCATTTCTGCAAGTTTGGTGGTATGTCATCTTAAATCTCCTTTCAGTTTATTATTTGCCTTAGCTAGCCTTTGAGCCTCATCATGCATTTCATAAAAAGCATCAACAATGTTATCATATTGAGAGCTTACCTTAGATTCACACTTGAGTAGTCATCATCACTCAAAGTTGAAGTGAAGCATACATTTGCTTCTTTTTCATTCTCACTGCTTGATTCAGAACTTGTTGATTCATTATCTTCCTATGCAATGTAGGCTTTCTTTGGCTTTCCTTCCTTCTTAATCTTCCTCTCACCTTGTTGTTTCTTTAAGAAGATTGGACATTTAGATTTGATGTGTCCAGGCTTTCCACATTCAAAGCATGTAAAGTTGGTAGAGGTGTTGCCGTCATTCTTTTTGTTGTTGTTGTTGTTGTTGAACTTTTTGAATTTTTTGTTTTTGTTCCTTCTCATGAATTTGCTGAACTTTTTGACAATAAGATTCATGTTGTCATCTTCATCTTCCTCACTTGAATCTCCTTCTATTTCAACCTTAGATGATGCAGCTTTCAAAGCTATGCTCTTATGTTTCTTTTCTACATTTTCAGCATTGGTTAGTTATGACATTTCAATTTCATATTCAAGTAGCTTACCAAACAATGCAGCCATGGATATCTTGGATAAATCTTTTGAATCCTTGATAGCTGTGACTTTTGGTTGCCATGGCCTTGTGAGACACTTCAAGATTTTGATATTCAATTCTTCAGTATCAAAGGTCTTCCCAAGGCCAAGAAGATGATTGACAATATGCGTGAATCTTATTTGTAGCTGAGAAATGGTTTCTGTATTGTTCATCTTGAACATTTCATACTCATGAATCAAGGCATGCTTCCTTGATCTTCTAACTTTGTCTGTACCTTCATGAGTTACTTCTAGCATTTCTCACATTTCTTTTGCACTCCTGCATCTCACAGTTCTAAAAAATTCATCAGATGACAAAGCAGATGTTATCATATTTTTGGCTTTAAAGTCATATTGCACAATCCTCTTTTGTGCATCTGTCATTTCATCCCATTCTTTGGGAACAAGTTTATTATCAATAGTTTTCATAGGAACCAAAGGGCCTTTTTCAATTGCATTCCATGCATCAGGATCATTGGATTGAATAAAGATTTGCATTCGATTTTTCCAAAAACTAAAATGCTAACCCTCAAACATTGATGGATGATTGAGAGAAGCTCCCTCTCTAAAGGTTATTTAAGTAGTATTCATTTTCTTTTAAAAAGAAAGTGATCTTGAATATCTTTCAAGAACCAGCTCTGATACCAATTGAACATACTATGAATAGACTGCAAATGAACCAAGAGGGGGGGGTGAATTGGTTCAAACTGGAAATTTAAAACTTTTTGAAACAAATTGCGAATTGAAACTTAGGATCGTATCACAAGTTCACCTTTAGTAAATTCAGAAATCTTTCTTCACCTAAGATCACCCTTAGTTATGAAAGCAATGATAGAAAAATATTTCTTTGATAATAATGCTTGAGTTCACAAAGACATGTAATGAAACATACAGAAATCTAAACAGAACACAAAGCAATTATACTGGTTCACCTCTCAACCTTGGAGGCTACATCCAGTTGCTTCCAATCCACATTAGGTTAGAGTAATTACTAAATCAAAGAATCTTTTACAAGCTGATTACAAGTGACTTCTTTATCAACACTAGACAAAGATATTGGTTCTAAAACCCTATTAGAATACAAATCACAAGATACTAAGAACCCTACTCAGAATCCCAAACCTAGAGAACCCTACTCTAGCAAGCTTGAAAAGAAAACAATTGATATATCACAATACAACAGAAAAAACGTTAGAACATCTAAAAAGATAGGTTCAAGATAAACACAACCTAAGATCTTTCATGTATGAATGAATGAAATGGAATGAGATTACCACACTCTTCAGGTTGTAAAGAATAATAACTCAGAAACATAATCTTGAAAACCTTCTTTCTTTAAAACATTTTCTCTTAAAAAAACTTAGAAATCTTGATCACACAAGATGTTGTTTCAACTCAGATCAAAATAGTAATTTGGGCACTTATGAAAGCTCCGAAACTTTTGGGTAAGTCACTCTTGTACAAAGTAAATCGTTCAAATGTCTATTTATAAGAAAAAGACTCACCAAGCTTTATATAAAACAGAATTAACTGACAATAATCGATTAATCCGCTAGTGTAATCGATTAAATTGCCATATGTAATCGATTAAAGTAACTAGATAATCAATTAAACTATTCATCAGCTTTCTGGAAATGGTTTCATGAACACAATAATCGATTAAACCATTCAGTAATCGATTAAACAGAACAACATCATGAAAAATGAATTCAGATAATCAATTACAAAATGAGGTAATCCATTAAACCAGTGATGCATGGTTTTTCATAAAACACTATGTAATCGATTACAAGAAACCAGTAATCGATTAAACTATTCTTCAAGGCTTTTACAGAAAAGTTTGAATGTCTTTAATCGATTGATTTGATTGTGTAATCGATTAAAGCAATAAGATTTTCTTTTTAAAGAACTTAGCCTTTGAGAACTTAACTTTTTGTAAAACCATTTGATTTCTTTAAGACTTAAAAACCATGTATGCATGATCATAAGAATGCACATACTAATGAAAGATCACAAGGCATTTAACTTGAACCACTTAAACAAATTACAAATGCCTTCAAAATGATTGGGAATGTAAAAAGCTAAAACATAATCAAGTCTTCAACCTTGGTTCAATTTCTCTTGCAGCTTCCTTTAAACTCAACACTAGTGATACGATCCAAATTTTTAATTTTGCAGTTTGTTTCAGAAAGTTTTAAATATCCGAGTTGAACCAATTCACCCCCCCTCTTGGTTCATTTGCAGTGTATTCATTGTATTTTCAATTGGTATCAAGATCTGGTTCTTGAAATTTATTCAAGATCACTTTCTTTTTAAAAGAAAATGAATACTACTCAAATAACCTTTAGAGAGGGAGCTTCTCTCAATCGTCCACCAATGTTTGAGGGTGAGCATTTTAGTTTTTGAAAAAATTGAATGCAGATCTTTATTCAATCCAATGATCCTGGTGCATGGAATGCAATTGAAAAATGCCCTTTGGTTCCTATGAAAACTATTGATAATAAATTGGTTCCCAAAGAATGGGATGAAATGACAGATGTAGAAAAGAGGGTTGTGCAATATGACTTTAAAGCCAAAAATATGATAACATCTGCTTTGTCTTCTGATGAATCTTTTAGAACTGTGAGATGCAGAAGTGCAAAAGAAATGTGGGAAATGCTATAAGTAACTCATGAAGGTACAAATGAAGTCAGGAGATCAAGGAAGCATGCCTTGATTCATGAGTATGAAATGTTCAAAATGAACAATACAGAAACCATTTCTCAGCTGCAAACAAGATTCACTCATATTGTCAATCATCTTCTTGGCCTTGGAAAGATATTTGATACTGAAGAATTGAACATCAAAATCTTGAAGTGTCTTACAAGACCATGGCAACCAAAAGTTACAGCTATCAAGGAGTCAAAAGATCTATCCAAAATATCCATGGCTGCATTGTTTGGTAAGCTACTTGAATATGAAATTGAAATGTCACAACTAACCAATGTAGAAGATGAAGAAAAGAAACATAAGAGCATAGCTTTGAAAGCTGCATCATCTAAGGTTGAAATAGAAGAAGATTCAAGTGAAGAGGATGAAGATGACAACATGAATCTTATTGTCAAAAAGTTTAGCAAATTCATGAGAAGGAACAAAAACAGAACATTCAAAAAGTTCAACAACAACAAGAATAAAAAGAATGACAGCAACACCTCCACCATCTTTACGTGTTTTGAATGTAGAAAGCCTAGACACATCAAATCTGAATGTCCAATCTTCTTAAAGAAACAACAAGGTGAGAGGAAGATTAACAAGGAAGGAAAGCCAAAGAAAGCTTACATTGCATGGGAGGATAATGAATCAACAAGTTCTGAATCAAGCAGTGAGAATGAAGAAGCAAATGTGTGCTTCACTTCAACATTGAGTGATGATGATTACTCAAGTGCTGAATCTGAGGTAAGTTCTCAATATGATAACATTGTTGATGCTTTTCATGAAATGCATGATGAGGCTCAAAGGCTAGCAAAGGCAAATAATAAGCTAAAAGGAGATCTAAGATGACATATCACCAAACTTATAGAAATGCAAAGTGGACTTTGCAAGTTGAAAGAAGAGAATGAAAATTTTCTTTCAAGTTACAAGGCCAATGGTTGTATATGTCCTTCTTCCTCTTCTAAGGCAGAAAAATGCAAATTGTTACAAGATGAGTTTGATACTTTCAAAAGAAGCCAAGGACAAAAGTATATGTTACTTCTTTCAGAAAATAATTATTTGGTTGATCTTTTGAGAAGGCTGTATAGAGGAAAATGCAACTTGGCTGAAATGTTAAGTGTGCAAAAATATGCTGGAGATACTTCTGGTTTGGGATACAAACATGGTTCAAAATCTTATGGAAAAACCATATTTGTACCAGCAAAAATAGAAGAACCAAAGGAGCTTTTATAAATCAAAGATTAATCAAAATGCTTACTTTGAAAGATTATCAAGAGCTGTAACTTGTAACTATTGCATGAAGAAGGGACATACATCTTTTAAATGCTATGCAAGAAAATATTATGTGCCTAATGGAGAATGTGTTTGGGTGAAAAAGGAAAAGAAAATAGCTAACCCCTATGGACCTAACCTCAATTGGGTACTTTTCCTTGTTACTTGATTTGAATTTTGCAGGTGTGTCTAAGAGAAAAATCATCACTATGGTATCTTAATAGTGGCTGCTCTAGGCACATGACAGGTGATATTTCCATGCTTACAAATGTTATACTAAAAGATGGAGGATTTGTCACCCACGGCGATAATAATAAAGGGAAGATAATTGGAGAAGTAAGCATAGGAGACAACCTCAAAACTATTATCAGAAATGTCTTATATGTTAAAGGCTTGAAACATAATCTCCTAAGTATAAGTCAATTATGTGACAAAGGATTTAAAGTGTCATTCAATGACAATTGCTATTTGATTTGTGACAGTCAAAGTGGTGAGGTTATCCATGTTGGTAAGAGAAAAGGTAACATTTATGTTTTGTCCATTGACTATGCATTCATTCATAAGACTAGTAGCTGCCTTGTAAGTAAAACGGATGAAACTTGGTTATGGCATAGAAGAGCTAGTCATATAAATATGCATCATATGAATAAGCTTGTGAAAAAGGATTTGGTCATAGGCTTACCTAAGCTTAAGTTTGAGAATGATAAAATATGTGAAGCTTGTCAAAGAGGGAAACAAACAAAGAATTCTTTTCAAAGCAAAAATGTTGTTTCTACTACTAGACCTCTTGAGTTGCTTCATATGGATTTATTTGGTCCTTCAAGAACCATGAGCTTGGGAGGAAATTTCTATGGGCTTGTTATTATAGATGATTACTCAATATACACATGGACTTTATTCATAAGATCCAAGAGTGGTGCATTCACAACATTTAGAAAGTTAGCCAAGATAATTCAAAATTAAAAAGCTTGCAATATTGTTTCAATTAGAAGTGATCACGGTGGAGAATTCCAAAATGAATACTTTGAAAAGTTTTGTGAAGAGTTTGGAATTCATCACAATTTTTCAGCTCCAAGAACACCCCAACAAAATGGTGTTGTGGAGAGGAAAAATAGATCTCTTGAGGAAGGTGCAAGAACACTTCTAAATGAAACAAACTTGCCTAAGCATTTTTGGGCTGATGCTGTAAGTACGGTTTGTTATACTTTGAATAGAATTCTCATAAGGCCTATTTTGAAGAAAACCCCTTATGAATTATACAAAGGAAGGAAACCAAACATATCTCATTTGAGAGCATTTGGCTGCAAGTGTTTTGTATTAAATAATGGCAAAGATTTTCTTGGCAAATTTGATTCTAAAACTGATGAAGCAATTTTTCTTGGTTACTCCTTGCAAAGTAAAGCTTATAGAATCTTTAATAAAAGAACATTGTGTGTTGAGGAATCTGTTCATGTCATTTGTGATGAATCTAACCCTTCCAAAGAGAATTTGGAGTGTGATGATGATGCAGGACAAAAGAAAGAATTTTTGCAAGTTAATAATCTAAATGATAAAGAAAAGGCTGAACCAAATGATGTACTAGAATAGTCAACTCCTTTACAAAAGCACAAGGATTGGAGGACAACTAAAGATCTTTCTCTTGATAATATAATAGGGGAAGTATCCAAGGGAGTTTCTACTAGATCCTCTTTAAGAAATCTTTGTTGTACCATGGCTTTTGTTTCACAGATTGAACCAAAAAGTATTGATCAAGCTTTGCTGGATGAACATTGGTTAATGGCTATGCATGATGAGTTAAACCAATTTAAAAGAAATGAAGTTTGGGAATTAGTCCTTAGAACATCAACTCCTAAACCTATTGGCACAAAATGAGTTTTTCGTAACAAGTTAGATAAAAGTGGAATCATAGTAAGGAATAAGGCTAGATTGGTTGCTAAAGGATACAACCAAGAGGAAGGCATAGACTATGAGGAAACTTATGCTCCAGTAGCTAGATTAGAAGCTATTAGGTTGTTACTTGCATATGCATGTTTGATGAATTTCAAATTGTTTCAAATGGATGTGAAAGTGCATTTTTAAATGGTTACATTGAAGAAGAAATATATGTAGACCATCCCCCTGGATTTGTTGATCACAAACATCCTAACCATGTTTTCAAATTAAGAAAAGCTTTGTATGGTTTGAAACAAGCACCAAGATCTTGGTATGAAAGGTTAAGCAAATTTCTTCTTGAACAATCTTTCATAAGAGGTCAAGTTGACAAAACCTTGTTCATCAAGAAAAGAGGAAATGATATCTTGTTGGTTCAAATCTATGTAGATGATATTATTTTTGGTTCAACTAATCAATCTATGTGTAGAGAATTTTCAATCTCAATGCAGAATGAATTTGAGATGTCAATGATGGGGGAACTTACATTCTTTCTAGGACTACAAGTCAAGCAATTAAAGAATGGAAATTTTCTTAGTCAAGCCAAGTACTGTCTAAAGATGATCAAGAAGTTTGAAATGGAAAATTGCAAGGATGCTGCAACACCAATGACAACATCTACCTATCTTGATTCAGATGACAAGGGAAAAAGTGTTGATGAGTCTAAATACAGAGGAATGATTGGATCCCTGTTATACTTAACTACTAGTAGACCTGATATTATGTTTAGTGTTTGCTTGTGTGCTAGATATCAAGCAAATCCCAAAGAATCCCATCTAACTGCAATCAAGAGGATCCTCAAGTACCTCAAGTCTACACCAAGAGTAGGACTTTGGTATCCAAAAGGTACATCTATCAGCTTGATTGGATATTCTGATTCTGATGTTGTAGGGTGCAAATTGGATAGAAAGAGTACAAGTGGAACATGTCACATGTTAGGAAGCTCATTGATTTCTTGGCACTGCAAGAAGCAATCTTGTGTTGCCTTATCCACTACTGAAGCTGAATATATTTCTGCTAGAAGCTGTTGTGCACAAAGTCTTTGGTTGAAGCAACAACTTCAAGACTTTGGTGTTAAGATAAAGGAGATACCATTACTATGTGATAACACTAGTGCCATCAACATATCCAAAAATCCTATTATGCACTCAAGGACCAAGCACATTGAGATCAGACATCATTTTATCAGAGATCATATCCAAAAGGGTAACATCAAAATTGAGTTTGTTGAAACCAACTATCAATTAGCTGATATTTTCACTAACCCTTTGGATAGAGATAGATTCTATACACTTAGAAACATGCTAGGGATACTAGATGAATCTAGTGTGTGTTAGCTTGATGAGTCTATGCTCATTTACATGAAATTGCATCATTTATTGGCCATTCATCTCAAAATCATACAAATTCAAAATATGTTGCATAATCACTATTCATACTGATAAATCTACTGTAATAATCAATTAAGGCACGAATTAATTGATTAAATTAACTTGAAAAGCCTTTATGATAGATGTTTGTGCTTAGGTAATCGATTACATTGATAGGATAATTGATTATTCTTCATAAGCAAATGTTTCCAGAAAATGAAAGTCGCTGGAATAATCGATTACGCCATCTAAATAATCGATTACATAAGCTTAAAATTCTTTTACAAAATTTCAATTCACTGCAATAATCAATTACAGTGAATGGTAATCAATTATATTGTATGAAAATTGTCTGAAAGCTCGAATCTTCACTAGAATAATCGATTACACTTCCAAATAATCAATTACAGCCTCTGCAGGAACTAATTCTGCTTATGAATTAATCGATTACATAAGCATATAATCGATTATTCATGGAGTTACTGCAGAATCTGCAGATTTTATCTTGGAAATTGTAACTGTTCAACTGCCACCAAATTCAAATTTTGAATCTACTGTGCTTTAATTTTAGTGGGTTAATTCGTATTAACTACTACGCATTTCAAATTTCAATTTTGGAGCCCAAAATCATCTATATAAACAGCCTATGTTGAAGGGTATAAACACACCATTCTCATCTTCAACCTTAAGCTTTGATGTGTTGTTCTTCTTTTGAGTCTAGAAACTCTATTCAAATAAGCCTTTCCTCACATTGCCATTATGTTTGCTCCTAAAAGAACCAAAATTTCTAAGAGAAAGGCTGCTGAAACTTCTAACCCTGCAGTGAATAGGTTAGATCATTGGTTTTCCAATGAGCGTGAGAAAATGACCTACCTCCAATTCAATGCCACCAAACTGATATGTCCACCTAAACACCTTGACCTTGGCTGGTTCAGTAGAGAAGGTTTTCAATTCCCTGCCTTGCTTGAAGCCCAAGGTTTGAAAAAGTTTGTTGAGATGAAGGGTACTTTCTACCCTGAGTTAGTGAAGGTGTTTTACACCTATTCTAAATTTTCCATGGAGGGGACTATCTTGTCTCAAGTAAAATGGGGTTGCCATGGAAATTACTCCTGAAATTTGGCAGGAGGTGGCTGGCATTTCCTTTGATGGAGAAAGGAAATTTGAGGAGGAAGCTGAAGGATATAATAGAGTGGAGACCTACAAAGGGATACTTCTTGACCCTCAAATGAGGCTGAAGTTGAGGCTCAGCACAGGTCCTGTGACTCATGAAGACTGACTCCTTCATTATATCATCACCTACATCTTGACTCCTAGGTCCACTAATCATGCACAAGCCACAAATGATGATATTCAGATTGTTTATGGTCTGAAAAATGGTATTCAGATGAATTGGATCCTCATTATTCAGGAGATCATGCTTAAGTCCAAAAGATTGATGAATTACCCATTTCCATATGCTGTCCTGATTTCCAGATTTATTGATTACTTCAAGGTTGATGCAACTAATGAGGTTGTTGACAACACAAATTCTAGCAATAGCCTCATTAAGGAGAAACATCTAACCAAGCTTGGAATGGTTAAGACACCTTATGGATGGCAGATGGCTGGGCAACAATTGCCTCCAGCTGATGCTGAAGAGGAAGCTAATTGATATGCTTCTAGCATATAGTATTTTTCAAGCTAAAAGAATCAATAAATTAATAATAATTGAGCAATACATGCTAATAAAAGTGAAAGTTTTCATTATTTTATCTTTATCACTTATTCTTTGAATTTTTATAGCAGGAAACCAAGAAAAGAAGAAAAGAAAGCAAAATCAAGAAGCCTCTGGATTTCAAGATTTTGATTAAAGATTTCACAAAGATAAAAGATAAGAGAAGATTTTGATTAAAGGTTTCACAAAGATAATAGAAGATTTTGATTAAAGATTTCACAAAGATAATAAAAGATTTTGATAAAAGATAAGAGAAGATTTTCACACCCTAATTATAAATAGGGACTTAGGAGGCCAAAAGAAAGACACTGACATGGACACAGGGACTGACAAAAAGGCAGAGAGGACAGCAGAGGAGAATAACAGCTATTGAGGAGGCAAAGGAAGAAAACATCAAGCTCAAGGAAGAAGAAGATATAGAGGAAGACAGGATTGAAGGGGTGGTAACTTCCCAACCTAGATTTTTTCCCTTCCCTTCTTATTATTGTGTGAGGCCAGACATCTCCATGTCTGGCTAATTCCTTTGTAATTATGGTTTAGCCAAAAGCTATAGTGAACCCTTGTTGTAGTTGGATTGCATTTAATGGAAATTAGTATTATTGTTTTACTCTATTGTGTTATTCCATTCATTAAATCTAAATAGATCTGATCACTCTGTTAGATTATATAGGATTAAAATCAACAAAGAGGGATCTTGAGATTTTAATTCCTGAACCCAATAGATTAACAATCACAACATTACCTAGGGATAGGGATGAAGTATTGTGAAGCTTAAATATGTCATCTTAATGCTTAATCTAATAAGAATCACTAAGGAATTAGGATTCCCAAACTAGATTAAAGGGCTAAATAACCGAGGAATTAGGGTTTAGCTAATTAATTAGACATATCTTCAATCAATTCTATTAAGGAGTAATTAAATATCAGTTCAATCACACAAGAGGGAACCATAGTAATTGTGCTTAAACCATAATTCTCTGTCATAATTAATACGTTTGAAATTACATTATTGCCTTGCGTTTTATTTTAATAAATTCAATTAAACAACCTATTATATTAAATCTCTCGTTATTATTCGTATTATTCCAATAGTAAAGTTAGTCGATTACAATTGAATTAGTATTTCAATCCTCGTGGGAACGATCTCTATTTATCATTATATTACTTGAAACGATCGGTGCACTTGCCGTGTAAAGATTCGCAACACTAATGCAGAAGAAGGAGAAGAGGCTGAAGGTTCTACTCAACCATCCTACAGTCCTTTTGAGTCTCTTATGATTCAAAAGATGGATGCATTGTTGTCTCTTCATCATGAGCTATAGCTGAGACAAATTCATCTATGGAAGAGATGAAATCTAGATTGGAGAACATAGAAGCTAGGCTTGCACATGATGATGTTGATAAATTTGCTTAGATTGATTGTGTTTTTTCTCTCTAGATTGTTGCTTAATTTTCATTATTGATTATGTTATGAATTGTTTACTGTTTTATTGTTTCAAGTTTTTCATTATTGATTAATGTACTATTTGCACTTTCATTAATACAAGTATTTCTTTTTTCTCTCCTTTTACTCCTCTTGTTTATACTATAATCATTTTTTTGTCTTTGATAAGCCAAATAGAGGGAGAAATAATTGTAATAAGTTTAGGAGGAGAGCTGAAACAAATGTATGTAACATGTATTGCATGTATGCTTTTATCTTTGAAAAAAGCTACCCAAGACAGGGGGAGCATATTTTAAATGGAATGATTGATGCTTATGCTTGTTCTTGCAAAAAGCTGACTTAAATTTCAGGAATCATTCATCCCTCTAAAGCAATTAAGAGATTAGACAAATGGACAATTGAATTGGCATGCTCAAAGCCAAAAAGGGGGAGATTGTTGATTTTAAGGGAAGCTGCAAGAAGATTGAAGCAAGGTTAAAGGCTTGATGATGTTTTAGCTTTTTACATGCCCAATCATTTGAAGGCATTTGTAATTAGTCTAAGTGGTTCAAGTAAATTGCCTTGTGATCTTTCATAGCATGTGCATTCTCATGATCATGCATACATGGTTTTCAGTCTCAAAGAAATCAAATGGTTTTATAAGAAATTAAGTTCTCAATGGCTAAGTTTTAAAAAAAAAAGCAAAACTTATTGCTTTAATCAATTACACAAGCAGTTTAATCGATTAAAGACATTCATATGTTTCTGGAAAAGCCTTGAAGAACAGTTTAATCGATTACAAGCTTCTTGTAATCGATTACATAATGTTTTATGAAAAACCATGCATCACTGGAATAATCGATTATCTCATTATGTAATCGATTATCTTAATTCGTTTGTTTTGATGTTGTTCTAGTTTAATCGATTACAGTACGGTTTAATCGATTATTTTGTTCATGAAACCATTTCCAGAAAGCTGATGAACATATTAATCGATTATTTAGTTACTTTAATCGATTACATATGGCAATTTAATCAATTACACCAGCGGATTAATCAATTATTGTCAGTTAATTCTATTTTATATACAGCTTTGTGAGTCTATTCTCTATATATACATATTGAATAAATTGTTCTAAACACATGAGTGATTTACTCAAAAGACAAAAAGCTTACTAAGAGTTTCAGAGACTGATTTCAGAGTGAAAAAATCATTTCTTGTAAGGATCAAGCATTCTGAGTTTTTTTAGAAGATGTGTTAAAGAAAAGAAGGTTTTCAAGATAGTGATTCTGAGCTATTATTTTTACGACTTGGAGAGTGGTAATCTCATTTCATTTCATTCATTCATACATGAAAGATCACAGGTTGTGTTTATCTTGAACCTATCTTTTTAGATGCTCTAACATTTTCTGTTGAATTGTGATAAGTGATAAGATGAGACTCCTTTTTTCGGTCAAATGTGTTCACTAGCATCAAATCATAGGCTAGTGCAACGTTCAAGATATCTTCTCCAATCTAATTTCTCATCCCATAGCCAAAACCTCCATGAATTTTATCAAAACCTCTACTGCTTTTACCAACATGACCATTTAGATTAGGCATGGCAGCGGGACCCGAACCTGTGGGTACCTGCCCGAATCCGTCCTGATTTTAACAAAGAAAAATCGAGTTTATCGGGTTCGAATTCGGGGTTCGGGTTTTCCCCGATAGCCAAAAGCGGGGGTGGGGGCAAGTATGCGATTACCAATACCCGCCCTGCACCCGTCCCGCACCCGCACCGGCACTCGCACCCGCCTCGTAATAAATAATATTAAAAAAGAAAAAAAGATATATTATTTTGTAAATTTTTTTAATTGAATTGATTGATTTTGTTTTGTAATTTTTAAATTATGATCCCATATTTTAAATGTGGGTTTGTTATTATTATTTTGTTACGTAATTAGCCTTTTCGTCCGATTTTTTCAATGAAAAAAACTATATTATATATATTTTTTAATTTTAATCAAATAGCGGGGGCAGGGCGAGACAACGAAAACCCGAGCCCCAGTGGGAGCAGGGATAAGGATGGGTTTAAACCCGACGGGGATCGGGAGCATAGTCGGGGAGCGATTTTTGAATCAGGGGTGGGGACAGGGAATGCAATACTTGCCCTCGCCTTGCCCCATTGCCATGCCTAATTTAGATCTTCTCCAAGGAAAATATTCTCCTCTTGTGATATCCCTCTCAAAACTTCCTCCAAGTCTTTCCAAAATTGGTTATTTTCACTTGATTACAGTCTAACTTGGGGTGCATACACACTAAGGATATTTAAATTTAAATCACCCACTACAAGTTTAATCATCATAATATGTAACCTTTCCTTTTGACGTCTACGACTTTGTCTCTGTAACTTCTATCAATCATAATTTCGACCTCATTATGACTCTTTGTTATACCTGTATACCACAACTTGAAACTAGTGTCATCCACTTCCTTGGCCTTTTCTCCAACCCACTTAGTTTCTTGCAAGCAAACAATATTCACTGACCTCCTAACAAAACATCTGCTAACTCCCTCAGTTTACCCGTTAATGTTCCTATGTTTGCCTGCCACACTCACTCATCTGCGTGTTGGGACCCTTACCTCTTATCACCAAATCTTTTTTACTTATCACTACATCCTAAGACTGATGTAGCATCTTACCTTGTGACAAGGACCTTAACCCATTTTTTGCTACATCCGGGACCCGATGTAATGCGTCACTAAGAAGGGTACGCCCCAATGAAATTCCATAAGGATTCATCTCATAAAAAATAGCTATTTTTTTACAATCAATTCACAACACCCGACACCAACCATCCCTCATTTATCCTGACTTGGGACAAATTATACATGCATGCACACATAGGCAGAGTTTCCTACAACCACAAATTATTGTATTCAAATATATATAGGATTAAAAATATACAAATTTTATTTTAAAAAATTTCATAATTTTCATGCATGAATTATTATTCTTAATATCATACGATTGCACTCAAGCATGCATAAACTTAACCCACCATGATCAAACATCAAATTGGATCGAAAATCTCATGTAACTACGGCTTTGATGTATTACATGTTGATTTTTCATGCATTATTATTAATAATTAGATTGAATCATAATTGCATGAAATAGAACACCAAAATAATTAAAAATGGTCAATGATACTTAACTCTTGAAGTCATGTTTGATTCTTGTTTTGATACTTTCTTGTGATGCTTCTTATCTTTTTATGAGATATCTTCTTTATCTCTTTCTAGTATTGATAAGATTTAAATTAACCTTTCCATTTGTCCCAAAGACACATTTATAGTGTGGTAAGGGAACTTACCATTTCATGTAAGGCTACTATGGTTTATATTGTCATTTAACGAAGCAATACAACCTTTCAAACCATACTCTTACATAAGAAGTTGCAATAGTTCTTGCTCATCAAAGGACATAGTTTACACTATCTAGGTTTAACATGTAATTTCCAATATACAATGATTACAAGGATATGCCAGGAAACATCAAAATTAAATCGATGTTTATAAAATCAATGGAAGGCAAAACTTCCTATTTGATAGAATGACTTCAGTTGAAAGATTTTCTTGTCATATTTTTTCCAGCGCGATACTTGAGAGTATTACACATTTTAGACAAACTTCAAAACTTTATCTCATTTTGACCAACCATTGAAGGATATACGATAATTTTAGGGTGAAAGAGTTTCCTTTGCATAAATGGGTCTTCAAATATGCTCAAAGTACGATCTGAAGATGAATTCATTAAAAAAAATTCAAACCAGTAGTAGTATTGCCTGTTTCTCATTCTAATACACTAAAAATAAACATTCACAATGTTAACCAAGACGACTAGGCAATGGGCATCGTAGAAGAAAAACTATACATGATGAAAATCCATAACCCAATGACAAGAATATGTAGCCAGAATGGCACAAATCAAAATCTTAATCTAACACAACCAGTTCAATAAACCTAGTATTAAATATCAAGTACAAATGTTGTCTAGTAATGAAGTTGAAACAAAACCACGCCAAATCCTCTCTACTAGATGAACAAAATACCTACATTCTAAAGTATTTCAACACACAAACTCCATAAAAAACACATGCAAACTAAAGCATTTTCCACCGCATCCACCACCATGCTTATCAAGTTAATCACCTAGAGTAGCCCGGACTTCGGCTCAAGCTCCTACTGTAACTCGTGCTTCTGCTGTAACTCCTACTTCTGCTTCGGTTTCTTGATGCATAAGATGATCTAGAGTATGATCGATCCCTATACTTTCTGCCCCTTGGTGAGATTGACCTGAATCATAATAAAGGTGAGTACAAACACTGCAGATCGTTTGCATCAGAAATTATATTTATTGCATAAGTAAATGTAATAACAAACCTGTAATGTCGCCTTCGTCTTGGAGAAGGAGAATAGTCTGGACTAGGATAATAGGTTCGTGAAGATCGCCTGTAATCATGCGATCGATCCCTAGAGATTGATTAAATTTATAAAAAAAATAACCAAACATCAGGTAACAATAAACAAAAGCCAATGACATGACAATACAAGACTCTGCTACTAAAATCTGTTAAATAACATTGCAAAATACAAACAACTAATCCTTACCTCCTGTGTTCTCTCGCTCTCATTTCAGCAGGTTTCTTTCTGTTTTCTTCAGCAAACACTACAGTTATCTCACAACCAAGAAGAATTTGACCGTCCATGTGATATTTTGCATCTGCAGCATCAGCTGGGTCCACATATTGGACAAACCCAAAACCTCTTGGCTCCCTGCACCATAAAATTTGAAGTCGTAAGTTACACCATATGCATGGTTTAATAAATAAACACACCTGCTCGCAGATATCCACAAATATGATCCTGACAACCAAACTATCACAAGTCACACTGTCTCAACACTCCATAGAAATCAATTATAAACACCACACGTATTTGCTAACCTTGTAGAAACCAAAGTATTAATTGAGATTGAACTCTTCAAAACTTCAACTTCTTCACAATGAATTCAAACTCAACCTTCTGAACCTTCAAGGACACTAACATCACCTTGAACAGAACTCTTATTACTTCTTTCTTCTCTTGAACAAAGCACTCTTTATTACTTCTTTATTCTCTTCAACACAGTACTCTTATTACGTCATTTATGTCTTCAGCTCTTTCAATAAAACAACCAAATTCCCATAAAATAATTGGAGTATTAATTGTTATTGAGAAAGAAATGGAAAAACTGAATACTTAGGTAAAAAGCCACCACAAAAAATTTTGAAATCCCAATTCAGGAGATAACTTAACACAACTAAGTTGGAAATTTCTTAGTTAAATAAACACTACTAGAACAATTTATCAAAGTGGCTGGCTAAGAAATCTTTCAACACACAAGGAACCATGTTTAGGCCAATGAAGAAACACATACCCAGTATAATAATCTTGAGGCAGGTAAACATCCTTAAGAGGGCCAAATTGGCCAAATGGACCATGCAGATCTTCTGGCCTGCAAAATGAGTATAGAAGTAAAAATCCAAATCAGTTCATCAAGTGCAAATCTGTTTGATATTATTCATGGAAAAATAATAGCACTTAGCATTACAAGCAAACTCCCTCAGAAAACTGAAAAATAAGTAATCATTATTTCTATAAAATAAATTAATCCAAGCACTGAAGCACATAAAAATAATAGCTTTTAACCTTACAGGAAAACTCCCTCAGAAAACTGGAAATAAAAAAGTAATCATTAATTCATTATTTCTACAAAATAAATCAAACCAAGCACCTAAAATCATGATCATTCAGATTTTTCCCCAATAAAACAACCATTTTTTTCAAGCTCCATCAGGAATCTGGGGAAAAACAATACATAGATGTCATACAAAAGGGGAGAAAAAAACAGTTTCTACCCTCTCACCCTTCATAGTATGTTTGAAACAGCTTCATGGTGAGAATATAAAAAAAAAATCAAATTAGCTTTTCATGGTGAAGCTAAAGCAACAAATAATAGTTGCTTCACTTTTTCATGGTATCACCATGATTTTGTAGGGTAGAAGAGTTAATTCCGTGCGATAACCAAACACACTAATAACCACCTATGCTTCCATTACATACAAAAGAAACATATGCAAGCAACAAAGGAAAAAAAAACCCATAATCCTAATCCACATAATAACAACACTACAACAACCACTGTAAATAAACAGAAAACTACTGCAAGGGCAAAAATTCTCCATTGACACACATACCTGCAATCTCTGTTGAGGTTCCGAACCAGAAGACTTGTTGGCAAATCCCTATCACGTCCTCTGTATCGGCCCCTAGGGCTAGGGCTGCGCCTTCTTCGGCTGTAACGCCTTGGAGGTGAAGGTGATGGGCTGTAACTGTAGCTTCTTCCCCTCATATTTGATGCTATTTCACCTATCACCACACAAAAGAAAATTCAATGCAGAGAAAACACAACCTAAAAACCGCAAATTCCAGAAACAATTTTGAGAATCAACAAGTTCAAAACAGAGAAAACAAGTCGTAATTAATTTATCCACACGGAAATTACTTTCCACCGAAATTTCAAAAGAAAATTAGAAAACACATAAGATTAACCGCAATTTCCAATTTAATTTTGGAGAATCAACAAGTTCTAAGCAGAGAAAACTAATCATTATTAATTTTATCCAAACGGAAATCACTTTTCATCCAAAAGAAAATAAGAAAAAGCAGAAGTTCCGCCGCCTAGAGAACTGCAATTTCCAAAACAAACAAGTTCAAAACAGAGAAAAACTAATCAAAATCAATTCAATCTCAAAAAGAGAATTAGAAAGAAAAAAAAAAGCAGAAGATTGCATTGCAGCGCCTAGAGAACTGAAATTTCCACAACAGGTTTTGGAGAATCAACGAGTTCAAAACAGAGAAAAACTAATTACACTAAATTCAATCTCAAACGAGAATTAGAAACAATAAAAAACAGAAGATTCCAGCGCCAAGAGACGATTTTTGTCGTCGCGAAAAATACGACATTTACGAATTAGCAATTTCGTCACATACAATGCAACAAATGAATAAACGAGAATATACACGTAATTATCGTATCAGAAGAAGAGGTCAGAGTCGAGATTTGAACTTTACCAGCGGCTTCACAATTCGCGAAACAAACGCAATCTCTGTTCTAGACACCGAGAGACAGAGAGAGAGAGAGGTGTTGTTCGGAAGCGTAAATGAATTCCTGGGTAATATTGGTAACAGCACTCTTCTATATTCGAGAAACTTCTCCCTGTGAGGGTAATTACTTCCTGAAACCCATTTTTTCTTCCTGCACCCCCAAAATACCCTAAATGGACACAAAGGCCCCTCATCAGGCACCCCTGCACCACCACCGCAAGTGGAGGGGATTCATGGATTGGAATTTTGTACAAACCACGATTACTAATGTGTGCCCTTTATTATCATGCACCTCCACGGCATTCATTAGCACCATGCAGAGTGAAAAATGTCGCTTCCTCCAATACCGCATTGTCATTTGGAATGTCAGGCTGCTTTGCAATAACTTTGGCCATGGAGTCGACATTGACGCTTATTCTTTCTGAAACGTCATCATCTTCGTCATCAGAGATGGAGGAGTTTTGCTGAGAGGTGAAGATATGGGCAGAGGAGTGAAGAGAAAGGAAAGGGAGGCCCACGAAGCAAAAGAGGAAGTGTAGAAATAAATAAAAAACTACCAGGTATATTAATAAAAGGCAATTTCATCCTGCACTATATGTTTTTCAACATGCACTATATATTTTCTTTTAATGGCAAAAATGCCCTTGCTGTAAAATACTAAGGATAAAAATATCCCTCGTGCTCCTGCTGTGCTATTCGGTTTCGTTTGCTGTCTTCTTCCTTTGGGTGATCGCATTGTAGCTGCATTTGTTGTCGTGGTGGTGGTGACATTGCATTGGCTTAGTAAACTGCGTCGTCGGAGCGTTCCTGGTGGTGGTGGTCCTTGCTGGTTGCTGTCGAGGTGAGTGTGCACTGTAGCTTTTTTTTTTTCACTGTGCACGGATTGATTGATCCGTATTGATGATACGGATTGTACAATCCGTAAAGATGTTTAATGGAACGAACGGATTATGTAATCCGTAAGAAGCATACGGATTACATAATCCGTAAGAACCATACGGATTACATAATCCTTATGGTTCTTACGGATTACGTAATCCGTATGCTTCTTACGGATTACGTAATCCGTATGCTTCTTACGGATTATGTAATCCGTAAGATGCATACGGATTACATAATCCGTATCCATCTTTTTACCAAATTTCAGGGAAAATAATTTTTAAAATTATCATAATAAATTATTATTAAATGTAAAAAGTAATTTGTTTAGGGTTTACGTTAGTCTTAAAAATTTTGAGCATGAATGAGTATGGATAACTTACATAATTAACATGATATGCTTGTGTGTAATTTGTAATATTGTATGACTTCATTGTTGTTAAAATTTATGAGTTTGCGTAATTGTTGGTTGTCTATGTAAGAAACTTTTTTGATTTGTGAAGATGAACTACGAAGACTGGATGTATGATAGTGTTATGTCTGATGATAATATTATGAATGAAGACATTGAAGAAGAAAATGATGCCCCAGAAAATGAAAATGTTTTAGTTGATTGTTCTGCAGCTTTCAGTACATCTCAGGTATGGATATGAATTTGACATTACTTTAAGTTGTTAAAAGAATCAATTTAGTTGATTGAAAATGAATTCTCCTTGTTGGTAGGTGTTTGATTCCCGTGAGGACGTATTGAAATGGGCTCGCACAGTTGCGTATGAGAATTGTTTTGTAGCTGTGATAATGCGGAGTGGCATGGCAAATGGCAAGCTGGGAACAACGTCGTATGTTTTAATTGGTTGTGAAAGAAGCGGAAAGTATAGATCATGGAGAAAAGGATTGGTACCGTCAACTACTAGCACGAGGAAATGTGAATGTCCTTTTAAGTTAAGAGCCAAACCAGTCGCAGGAGGTCAAGGGTGGGTTGTAAAAGTAATATGTGGCAGTCATAATCATGCGTTGGCTACCTCATTGTATGGTCACCCATATGCTGGTCGACTAACTGAGGGGGAGAAGATCGTTGTTGCTGATATGACAAAGTCCATGGTCAAACCAAAAAATATTTTGTTAACTTTGAAAGATCATAATGCCAACAGTTATACAGGTTTAAAACAACTTTACACTGCAAGATATGCATACCGGACGCGTATTAGAGGCAATAATACTGAAATGCAACAATTAATCAAGCTTCTTCAACGCGACTGCTATATTCATTGGCATAGATTGAAGGAAGATAATGTTGTACGTGACCTATTTTGGGCACATCCGGATGCAGTTAATTTGTGCAATGCATATCATATAGTGTTCTGCATAGACAGTACTTACAAAACAAATAGGTACAGACTTCCTTTACTGGACATTGTTGGTGTAACACCCACTGACATGACATTTTCTGCTGCATTTGCCTATTTAGAGGCGGAGCGTGTTAACAATCTTGTGTGGGCCCTTGAACGATTCAGGGGGATATTCCTTAAGCGTGAATTTTTCCCAGTTGTCATTGTTACTGATAGAGATACAGCATTAATGAACGCCGTCAAAACAGTTTTCCCTGACACAACCAATTTATTGTGCCGGTTTCACATTGACAAGAATGTTAAGGCAAAATGTAAAACTTTTATTAGACAAAAGAACGCTTGGGACCACGTCATGGGAGCATGGGGGAGTCTTATTGATTGTGGTACTGAGAAGCAATATGATGATTGCCTTACCAAGTTTGAGATTGCTTGTTCACCATGGCCGACGTTTGTTGATTATGTGAAAGACACATGGTTGCATCCTCACAAAGAAAGATTTGTAACCGCATGGACAAATAAAGTGATGCATTTGGGGAACACCACGACTAACAGGTAGTCCAATTTTTTTAATGTCATTACTTTGTTGTGTAATTCAATTGGATAATTTACTAGTATTAATGTGTCTTTCTTAAACGCAGGGTTGAGTCTGCTTATTGGACTCTAAAGAGGCTACTTCAGAATAGAGTTGGGGATTTATGTAGTGTGTGGGACGCGATGAATAACATGATGACCTTGCAACATGCTGACATTAAGGCATCATTGGAAAGAAGCACTCATGTGGTGGGTCATGTTTTTAAAGTAACATTGTACAAAAGATTGATAGGCATGGTGTCCAGGTATGCACTAAACCAGATTGCAGCTGAGTATCAACGAGTTCATTATGCGGGCAAAAACCCCTCTCGTTGTGGATGTGTGGTGCGAACTACTCTTGGTCTCCCTTGTGCATGCGAGCTGGCTAAGGTTGTTCTTGGCAGCATACCTCTTTCTAGTGTTCATTTGTTTTGGCGAAGACTCAATTTCTCACATCAAGGTGAAGATGATGGGGATATTAACATTGTGAATGAGATAGAGGCTATCTCGAACAGGTTTGAAAAGCTAGACATGTGCGGTAAAGTCACACTTAAGACTAAACTTAAAGAACTTGCATTTCCTGATTCAACTTCTATGCAGCCCCCACATGAGAAGGTCAAAACAAAAGGTGCCCCAAAAAATAAGTACACGAAACATGAAAGATCCACAAAACGGGATCCGTCATACTTTGAGTATGTGGATGAATTACAGTCGGTGCAAAATAGTTGTTCGACACATAAAAGGTCTTCTTCGTCGAATGAACAAACTTATAAGAACAGGGACATTCCGATGATCCATCAATTTCATCCTTTTATGCACAGATTCATTGTGGACATAATGATGTTAAGGCTGACGGTAATTGTGGATATCGTGTCATTGCTGATGCATTAGGTTATGGGGAGGATTGTTGGGCGTTGGTACGTAATCATTTGCTTAAAGAACTTGCAGAATGGTCTGATCAATATGTACCCTTGTTTGGCGGCATTCAGAGGTTTGAACAGTTAAAGCGTTCACTTTTTGTTGATGGTTTATCAAAGGTACGAAATTATCATCCACCTGTGCATCCATGTTAAACTTTAGAAGCTTTTAATGTTCAAAATATGTTATGGCTAGTTAATTTTTTTGTAGGTTACGATGGATAAGTGGATCGATATCACCGACATGGGACATGTCATTGCGTCTAGGTATAATGTCATTCTGGTTTCTCTTTCTCTACAGCAAAGTATGACATTTTTCCCTCTTAGAAACCAACCACCTCAAGATCCATCTGTGCATCGCGTTATATGTATTGGGCATGTCTTTGGTAATCATTTTGTTAAGGTATATCTTATAGAAATCACCTCAACTTATTTGATTCAACGTCCATTTTGTGTGTTACTGTATTTCTGACATTTTCCTTAAATTAGGTTGACCTAAAAGATAATTGTCCCCTCCCATCGACAGCGTTGTTGTGGTGTCGTCACTGTTCTAAGGAAGCAATTCACTGGCAGACTCCATATGTTGATCGAATGAGGCTGTACAGTGAATACTTTAACTGTACAACATCCCATGTAGACCTATCCTGAATGTTATACATAAACAGTTGTGAATCTTTATGTTGTTAAGATATTGTAATGTGTTGTTATCCACGATTTGTCTCCATATATAACTAATGTTATTATATTACTCCCTAATAATTGAAAAACAACTTAATATAAATGACATATAACATGAAATGTTCATAAAAAGTAACTACATCGTTATCCATATACAATGTTCGATAAAACCACAAATCACTGTGAACTATCAACTCGTCTCCTCTGCGAACCCCTAGGCCGAATGGACCTGCTATATATTACTCCATCCTGGGTGACACTCCGTGCTAATCCTAACAGGCGTTGTGTCTCAGTGTAGGCATCTGTCCCAGGAGTAACCATCCGCATGTCGAGCATGTGCTGTAACCCGTCCGCAATCCTGCTGCAATACCCTGAAACAAGAACATTAATGAATCAAAAGAGTCAATTTGTGGGTATATATGGAATATCAATATTGATTATTTATTGTTACCGCTTCATGCTGGGGCATCTGGGTGACTTCAGAAGCTGAACCAGCTACACCTGTGTCGCTTGCATTTCCACCATTCTGAACAGCAGGGAGGTCATGGATGCTACTAGTGACTCGCATCGGATGTCGACTAGGTTCACCAGCCTCTGGCGGACGGGCAAATGGATGGGATATACGATAAAACCATTCCATATAGCCACGAACGCACTGACTGGGATACCTGACCAACTCTCCGATAGGGACAAGATGCTCGGCGAAGTGGGTCCATCGGTCATCAATCTCCTCATGGGAAGGAGTGTCAGACTCCTGCAACTCAGGAATTTGCTGAACAAAGCCAAATTGCCGCATGACCCTCTCCGGCATATATCTGACGATGTGTGGTCCCCATCTCAAGTGCCCTGCAAATAATGAAATAGTCTCGAACTCCCTGTGAGCACGATGGTCCCCGTATGGCATCCGGCATACGTCGTCCATGGTCAACCTATCTAACCGGCGACGATAGGTTGCAACGGGTAAAGCCTTAGAGGCTTTCCACCGGCAAGCACGGGGCAACCTCTCATCATACTTAGGATCATCAGTCACACTTCCAATGGTTGGAAAGTGTTCATAGATCCAGCACTGCGGAATCAAAGAAAAAGTAATTAATATGGAATCGTGATGTACTCATATATCAAAGGTTATTGAAATAGTCATATCTGATGATTGAACTTAGATCATGTATGATGATTACCTGTAGTAATGACACATATCCCGCAAGGTGCTTCCCGTGATGCTGACAACCGTAGTTTAATGTCTCATACATGTGGACCAAAGCCGCTGCACCCCAACAATACCCTCCTGACTGATCTAAGTCACGAAACGCGTTCAAGAACACCACACTAATGTGTGTGGCACTCTTGTTCGCGAAGAGTGTGCAACCCACGAGGTGGAGCAAATATGCTCTGGCCGCTACAACCCACTGTCTGGCATGAATCTTCTCAGCATACAGGTCTCGAAGCCACGACAGTCGAACATATGCCCCATGGCATTGTTCGGTCTCAGCATGGGCGTCGGCCACTGTCACCTCTAGCAATTCCACCAATAATGTGATGGCCTCCCCCACGTCAACTACATCGTAGGTCTGGAATGCTCCCATCACAGGCAAGTGCAACAGAGAAGCCACATCATCTAGTGTCAGCGTCACTTCTCCGATGGGAAGGTGAAAGCTACTGGTCTCTGGGTGCCACCTCTCCACAAAGGCAGATATCAATCCCCGGTCTCCAGTCTCGACCGAGGATGATATCAGTGGGCTTAACCCAGTACAACCAACCAGTCCTTCAATCTCAGCGGCGGGGGGTCCAAATTTCGCAACCTTGCGTCCGTGAGAGGCCAATTTTAGCTCAGGACGATCCTGCAAATAAATGGTTGTCAGAGGAGATCAACTTTTCAATTTCAACCATCATTATATGATATACTTTGTCATCAAATTACCTCTCCGGCCCAGACTCTAAGAGCAATGTGGTTACCATAGCCTTTCAAAATGGAAGGGTCTTCCGGACCACCTGGAAATCCTACACCCTGATCACCTATGTCATCTCCGACATGTCTAGCGTCTACCTCAACCTGCACGTCCTCAACAACTGGTTCCTCAACAACAGGACCAGTTGCTCGTCGTCTACGAGCAGAGGCGGTAGGCCTTTGGCGTTCAATGCCTTCCTCCGCATCAACAGCTCTATCCAGATTTTTACGCAAGTTTAATGTCTTCACCATATCCTGTACCAATAATAATCCAACAGCTTATTCAGTTGACAAATTTTAGACACATGTGCATGAAAATAAAAATAAAAACAAATCAATGAATACATCAGTTATAAACAATAACCAAATTCCGCAACAATAATGAATAACACATGTATAGGCAACACACATGTATCTTGCACTAACAATGCCTCTCACAGGTATCACTGTGCTTGACATCAATCTTTCAACAACAATGAATAACACAATAGAGTCAATATAGCCCACCCAAGTATCTTGCATGAACAATGACTAACACAAAACAAATACATAGCCTTTCAAAATATGTCTTGAACAAACTACCATTTCTAAATTTGTCATTAGTTGAACTTCAAAATACATTTGTGTTACTCAGAATTCGAAACAAAACAAATACATTTTACCTTGCAAGAACAATAAGTACTCATAACTCAGAGAAATACAATAAGTGCAAAAACTACAGTGACATAACAAAAACACCAAACTTAAAACAAATGTCAACCCATTATGATCCAAATTAAAAACACCTAGAATCAATATTCCACATCCAATTTACCAATTCACTTAGTTGTACCTTTTCAAATTAAACATAATAATTTCAAAAAGCTCAGCCAATTCACTCAATTCAGGCAATCTGTCAAGTTTTTAAACACAGGCAATTTACGGATTGGGCAATCCGTGAGAAGGGTACGGATTAGACAATCCGTGGGTAGGATACGGATTGTGCATTCCGTAAGCAGGGATTGGAGCATTACGGATTAGGCAATCCGTGGAATCATTACGGATTAGGCAATCCGTGGGAGGCTTACGGATTAGGCAATCCGTACGATTCATACGGATTACCTAATCCGTAAGCCTCCCACGGATTACCTAATCCGTAATGCTCCAATCCCTGCTTACGGAATGCACAATCTGTATCCTACCCACGGAATCCCCAATCCGAAATCACCCCAGAAACGCTTACCGCTCACGTCACCAACAACACCACCGACGGCGCAGCCCAACCACGATCACCGGTCACCTGCAACTCCAACGACCACCCGGAGCAATGCCACCACCGTCACACCACCAGAGAGAAGAAGAGGAGACGCAAAACAACGAAGCCGAGGGAGAGGAAACGGAAACGCGCACACACAGCTTTTGAACAATTTCAAAATATAAACCTAAACTAATTACTTACATACAGGGGTATTTTGGGTTTTACAATATGGTGTATGTTGAAAAACATATAGTGCAGGATGAAAATGCCTTTAATAAAATTTAAGATTGTGAAAATGGATCGGACTTAACTAGTTGATGGAACTGCCCGATTTAGCTTAGTGTATAAATAATATCAGAGGATATTACTATTGGTACATGTCATATTACTATCAACACTATATTTCTTTTTAAAGACACTTTCCCTCCCCTTAGTTTAAAACACTCTCCCTTACTTTCTCTCTCAATCTCCTACTATCTAACGACCCATATCCATCATTGAAGCTCAAATTGTTCACATTTCCACCAAAGTTAAGCTTTATCTTAATCTCAGGTGAGATGATAAGAGCTTAACTTTTTTCTTTTTGTTTGATAATCTGACAAAAATTTAATTGTGTCGTATATCTAAATCAAATTCACAACAAAAGAACACTTTTTTTATGTATCTATAAGATCAATTGAAATCCATGCATTTTTTTAATATGTTAATTAAATTCATGTTGATTTACTTGTTCATTATGTCGCATACATGATATAGCATACATATAGGTAGAGTGGGCTCAAGTGAGGACTAGACAGGTTTATCCTGAGCTAAACAAGTACCATCGACAACTTTAGCTCGTAGGCAAAGATCATGACGATGCTAGAGGAACGACAAGCTTCTATGAATGATGATGTGGATACATATTAGGTTTGTTGATCCTAAGGTTGTTGCTACACTTGAGGCATAACAAGCACCGAAGATAGAACCAGAGTTGGTAGAGGGTCCATGGAAAATAAGGCCCCTTTTATGAAGGAGGTCCTCTAGGCCATTTTGTATCAAGGTCCTACTTGAACGATATTGCCCCATAGTGGTGGGAAGAACTGAACAGGACATACTCCCACCATTTGTTATAACACAACGAGGCCATCATGTTATTGGAGGATATGCTCAAAGTCATCAATGTCGACACTATTTCAACAATCTCTGAAGGCTTAAGCATGATCTTTATGACATGTAGATGTTGTCTTGTGTTTCATCATTTAATAGCTAAGTGAAGCCAACATGCATGACACTTCTCGGTTCAACGAATATATGACCTTCATTTGGGTATAAAATTTATACGTTAGTTTTTTTACAAGTCTAGGGTATCATAAATATTTATGTTTATATTCATTGAAAGCATAGGTGTATGAGTACTTTTCAACCATCAACCACAACCCAAACAAGACATAAACTCAAACATAACCTTGTTCTTATAGATGGAAACCTTTGAAGGGATGCAGACATGTTGATGGCATGAGGGAGATCTTAAACTTTCTCTACTTAGATGACATTATACAAATGTCATTTAAGGATCACAGAGGGGTGCAAGCATTTGAGGAGATATAATACTTCTCTAACTTCCTTCAACTTAGAACATACTTTTGGCTTGTTTACCCAAAAGAGTGTTATACCAGGTTGGCTATGTGTAAGGAACTCCTTGATTCCTTCATCAAATTATAAGGCATGTATCCTTTGTTGAGGTGGTTGATGAACAATATCAACATTGACGTGATCACGTCATTATTGCTCTAATTCAAGGACGACTTGTTCCCAAAGGTGCCCCATGGGCATGCATTGACAATTACTTAGAGTGGTTTCACACCTAATATCATCCATACATCATGCCCCCATCAAAAGGCCTTTGAGTATGCTCATGCAACTCCTTGCTATAAGTAGACATCCAAACAAATGATCAACACAATCTCAGTGTTAGTGTCTATATATTTTGTATTTTAAATTTTATTAGTTGAACATTGTGTTATGTATTTATAATCATTTTAGTTTGAGTTCATTTATATTTCACCCATTTATATTTATCAAAATATTTCTTAGATTAAGTGCTTAACAATTAATTGAATTCTCTAAAAAAAATCATTGAATTAATTAAACATCTTTTAAAACAAATTAAAATATTTAATCACACAACAACAATTTTTATACACAACGAAAATATTTTTTTGGTTATGTATCTAGTCGAGATACTTAATGAAAACACATTTTCATTTGGTATATGGGTGAAATGAAAACCAAAAACACATTTTTGTTTAGTGTTTAAATTCGTTACATAATAAAAATATATTTTCATTATGTATTACAATCAAAAATATAAGTAGTGTCGCGCTTGTGTGTTTGCATTTCTATTACACTATCTCATTTTTTTATTGTCCTAAAATTGATTGATATATTGTTACACTCTTTTAATCAAATGTTGTCTAATTTTGTCATGCATTTGTATTTGTATTTCTATTGTAGTAATTTGCATAGATATATAATTTATATTTATTTTAGTGTAATTTGTAAATATTAAAAGATTCTTGCCAACTAACATGTCGATGATCTAAATGAAAATGAGTACAAATATCTTAAGCAAGTTTTGGGTTCAAACCTTATAGATGAAATAAAAATAATATAATTGAGAGGAAAGACTTCTCTAAAGCTAGTCATATTTTCAAAAAAAATTAATATTAGCAAAATTAGAAAATATTTCACACTAATTTTATGCTAAAAAAATCATTATTATTTAAAATTTATTATAAATTGTATGAAAAAAAAGTGATATGCAAGATTTGTTTATACTTTGAGATTATATGAAGGATTTTGTTGTGGGTTCAAAAAAAAATTAAGATTGTAACAAATCATTCAAATATATTGACATAAATAAGTTGATACAAACTAAATTTAATTTTTAATTTCAATTTTTTAAAATCATTTAAAAATTAGTTTTGATTTTTTTATAGAGAAATTTTGTTGATCAAAATGTGAACATTAAATGTAACAAGTTTAGTTTTTCTTCTCTCCTCCTTTTGACCTTATTTACCTAGTAATGGTGCGTACATAAATTATAAAAAAAGTTGGTAATTTTTGCACAATAAAAAAACCAAAAACTTTCCCCAAAAAAATAATTGTTGTGAACATAAGTAGATAGTTTAGTTTTAATGTTATTAAAATTTTAGTTTTAAAGTTACCTTTTCTTTCTTTCTTTCTTTTTTAATTTTCTTTTAACCACTTGATTTATGTGCAACCAAACTTTGAACCATTTTTGTGTAAAAACACAATCAACCACTAATTCAAAAAAAAAAATACATCATAATTTATTTACAAAATTAAAATAAGACTAAATATACACAACCATATGCATAAACAAATTGATTTAAATGTCAAATGTTATAATTTATCGTTACAGTTCAATTCCTTAGTTTGGGCAAGATAAATTTTCTTTTCTCTATATGAACAAAGCGAGAAACATCTTTGAATTATTAGGTAATAATATCTTTGAGTTGTGAGGTATGAACAATAAAAAATACATTAGTATTTTGAAAAATGTGGTTCAAATTTTTGTTTGTATTAAGAATAAACATGACCAATGTCCACGTTATCATCATTAATTTAACCTATTATCTTAAACCTAAATCAACACAAAAGTCTTTAACAATACAATCCACATGTCAAGGCTATTTGAATATATCGAAGATGGAACATTATGATTACATAAAAAATCATAATCAATCATGTGGAAAAGAATGAATAGAAGGGTTTAATATATCTATTTAGCATTATGAAAAATTGACAATGACCTTGCAGTTATGTGCAATGCTTCAATTACTCAAAGGATCAAAGTAATAGTTTTTGTAATTTTCATAACAATTGAAGTTTTCACTTTCTCTTTCCATCTTGATTCAGGCTCATTAGGTTTTCCATATCTTCTTCAACGCATTTGCATCTATTGCACCTTTTTATTTTGGGCAAGTCTACCATGATGATCTCAATTTCTCTTCAAGACAGAATAATTAAATTCACAAAACATAAAGCATATCAACAAAGACAAATTTTGTCAACATAAAATTAAAATATAAATGGTTAATAATTAGATCTTCCAATTTTCATCTGTCTAAAAAGGAAAATGAGGGATCAAAGAAACAAATAAGCACCACATACCTTGCTCTCTTTGAAAACCAAAGAATACCTACATATAATCATAATATACTGTATCCATTGATATTCTCAATCAAATATAAATTCTCAATGACATTGAACAAATATTATAAGACAATTACTTTTTTTAATGTAACAATGGATTAAAGTATTCTAAAATATAATAATAGTATTTAAACAAAAGAAAGGAAAGAAAAGAAATTCTTAGTCACTATTTTTATGGTGATTGCATTATTAATTCTTGTTCGTTGATTAGCCAAAAAACAAGGAGAAAGAAAATAGAGATAGAAGAATAATTAACCAAAAATTGGTAGATAAAAAGCTTGCTTCCTTAGTTGGAAGTTGTTATTTAAGTGCTCAAAACAAACATGCACAACACCACTACATCTCCTTTCAATTGCTGAAGGGCAAATAGAAAAATTGGAACCAACATTGGTTGTTCCTCCTCATGCTCTCTCCTTTTCACTCCTTCGTCAACACTTAACCAACATTATTTTGTCATTGTCTTTTCTTATGCTTTTGCAATTCAAATGGAGTGGGGGTTAATATAAAGTTGAACAATGTATTGAAAAGAAAATTGTTTGAGGGTTATAAAAACATAGGAGAACAAATCAGTACACATACATCAATATGGAAATAAAATAAGTGGGAGAAAGGCGTTACCATGTGAGAGAGTGTGATAGATACGAAGGGGCGGTTGATTTGGATCCATAGGAAACAACACAAATCATGCGAGCGTGTGAAAGTATGCAATTGCAACAGAATCTGGAAGATAAAATACATTTTATAAACGGTTTAGAGTACCCTTCACACTCTATTTGCAAAAAATATGAAGTAGATTAGTATATGATTACAACAAATTAGTATACTATTACTTTTTACCTTCTTATCAGTTTAACTTCATGTCATCACGTCATCTTTCCCATTTTATCAGTCAATAATTATAAATTAACTTATATGTAGTGCACTTAAAAAAGAGTTAAAGGTATAATTCAAGGACAAAATGTTAAACAAAATTTGTACACCAAAATGAGATATCTCCTATATATATTGTTATAGATTAGTTCACACCCTTACAGATAAAGTTAGATAGTAGGAGATTGAGAGAGAAAGTATATTGTTATATATTGTTATTGAGATTTCTTATTGGATAACATTGTGTTTTATCCTTACAGAAAAAGTTAATCAAGATCATACAATGCCTATTATTTTAATTATCATCCTTACTCATTCAAATGTGGTATACTTTATTTTCTTCACTTTTGTTCACACTATTAACTTCTAACTACCTATTGATTCATGTTATTTACCTTTATCATCATCATCATCAATATTGTTGTTGTTGTTGTTGTTGTTGTTATAACTAAATTCATATACTGAAGGTGATTGCTAAATTCTACTAATTGTTCAAAGTGGTAGAAGTAGCGCCATGGCAAACTAAAAATTTGTTGTCTTGTATTGAGAAATATAGAATGCAGCTAACACGAGAATTCAACAACTAGAATTTGTTTTTTTAACAACCAAGGATATGGTACGAACAAATTTTAACTTCTCTATTGATTTTAGGATTCTTGACACTAATACGCTACTTGAACTTATAGTTTCTACTTAAATGATGTTACACTTTAATTTGTATTCTTGGCAATTATTTGCACTAGGCATCCCAAAAAAAGATTACAATTTTGCCTAATTATTTTGTTATCTGTTTATTTGTTTGTGTTCTATTTAGCTAATTCATTTTCTCTTTTAGTCATCATGACGAATGGCAACAAACCCTTTTTGATGGTTATCCAAGCATTGATAAGTTAACAAGGAAGCTAGATAGATTACTTGGAGTAAATAGGGTAAATGTTACTTCTAGAAATCCAACATGCATTCATGTTTTTTTCAAGTAATTTGGTCTCTCTAAAGTTGATGCATGGGGATGTACTATAGTAGAAACTTTGCAATATTTGACACTATAATAATGAGAGATACATGAATTTTATATGTAAATATGTAGATAAAATGTAAAAACTACATATACACAATTTGATGAGAAATATGCTCATGTACATATGTCAAATATTTAATATTATTACTACTAGGATTATTCATTACCTTGTCTCATTATCTTGTCTCGATCTAAAGTTAATTTTGATGATTTAAATTCAAAAATTAGAATTGTATTTTGGATCTATTATTCAATAAGATGATTTTAAAGGAAAAAGAATCACAGATGATTTTATGTTTTGTATTTTTTGTATTTTGTTGTTGAACAATGTGTTGCGTATGTATGCTCATTTTAGTTTGAGTTATTTTATATTTTACCCTTTATATTTACCAAAAATTTCTATATTAAATTTTAAACCATTATTGAAGTAATAACTCTTTTAAAACAAATTAAAATACTTAATCGCACAACAATAATTCTTATACACAACGAAAATAAATTTGTGTTCATTATCTAGTCAAGATACTTAAATGAAAATATGTTTACATTATGTATATGAGTGAAATAAAAGTTTAATTTGTCTAATGATTTTAGGATTCTTGCTACCAAAACACTTCATGCACTTATAATTTTTACTCGAATGATGTTACACTTTACTATTCAGTGGTGGCTAATGTTTTAAATTTGTATTCTTAAAATTTATCCGCACTAGGCATAAGAAAAATATTACAATTTTGGTAAGTTATTTCATTATTTATTTATTTGTTCGTGTTTAATTTAGCTAATCCATTTTTTGTTTTTGTCATCATGTTAAAATGGAAAGAAACAATTTTTTATGATTATTCGAGCATTGATGGCTTGATAAGGAAGCTAAATGTAGTTGGAGTAAAAGGGGGTAATGTATGCTTCAAGAAATTAACCATGTATTCTTGTTTGTCTCAAATCACTTTGTGTCTCTAAAGTTGCTATATGATGGAGTAGATACTTCATAATATCTACTATCTCTAATAAAAGAGGTCCAACATCCTCTATTTTCTTGAGTACACTACCTCTGTTACCACAAAAAGTAATTAGCATAGTACACATCCTCAAGCTATGATATCACGTCGCTGAGCTACGAAGCTGAGCACAAATGTGGACGTTCAACAACATCATCTCTTACCTCCATTTTCAGCTTGCTTCTGCTACTTCTCCTTTAGCAAATCTTGGGAGATTTCTTGTGATACTTCTTCTCTAGCAAATTGTTGGAGACATTTGTATAGGTGAGTCATCGTTTCCTCTAGCATATTATGTTCAATGTTCAAATGACACTCATAGTGCATTATGTATTATTTGTGAAGCATTTGGAGTTATTTGTGAAGTATTTTCTTGTGTATCGTCTCATGCTCGATTTTAGGTTTCAAACACAAATTGATTTATAGTATTCAAACTTTATAACTTTTTTTCTAAACATGTTCCTTTGTAGTTGTGGAGCAAATATTAATGATTGCTAGTAAGGATTTAATCATCTAATACCAATATTTTGGATCCATTGGGTTGATTATAGAATTCAGTTTGAAATTGCACATAATTGCTATTTGTGTGTTTGTTTAACACTATTTCGTAGATTGAATTCTATATCCGAAATAAATGATGACAAGGAAATTGAAAGATTGTTGTTCGACTTATAAACATGTGGACTATACCAAGATCACCTAGGTTTACCATTGAGCTAATATTAATAGACAAGGAGGTCAAGTTAACTTATTTATTCCAGTATGTTGGATCCATTGGTTGTTGTTAGTTGTTTATAACAAGTACTGTAGTAGACTGTGACTTCAAATGTTGATTGTCCAGGGTGATAAAATCGTAGCTTAAATCAAGAATTTTGATCTTCAAATGCTTAACGTAAAATTTCAAGTTGGTCAAACTTATGTTATTCAAACTTTGAAGTATAAAATAATATTGGTCAGTATAAGGCTACACACCATGCTTTCAAAATTAACTTTGTCAAAACAACTAAAATTACGCCCCATGAAACACCTCTGATAATGTACAATTTCACAATGTTTGATGTCAATGTAAATGGCTATGCCACACTTGATTATTTAATAGGTAGAATTTTTATATATTTGAGAAATCAATTCTTTAACATGTTAATGTCATTATGTTGTTTAATTTTGGTTTTTCCTTGAAGATCCTATTGGCGAGGTTGTTGAAATTAGTCAATGGAATCTGGATGAGAAGCCAAAAAAAGTGGTTTTTACAATGAAAGATGAATGGTATTCATTATGAAATAATTATTTTTTTAATGTTATTGGTGTTATAAATTAACCTAATTACATTTATTAATTATTCATTGCTAATATGACACAGTGGAAGTGTCATGAGTTGTACTTTGTGGGAGGCATTTGCTATAGAGCTTAAAGACTGTTTGGATACGCATTTAACTGGGCCGGTGGTATTGCTACTGAGTATGGCTAAAATCAAATAAGCTAGAGGTTAGTCATTTTTAAGCTTGAGTTTAAATGTATGGTTCTATGTAGGTAATGATTAATGTAATCATTGTTTCGTTTTAATATAGGCACTTATCCTATAGCAATACATAATTCAATGTATGGTTCCCAAATATTTGTGCATAATGACATTATGGAAATTGTGGAATTCAAGGATCGGTTGGTTGTTTCGTACTGATGAAATCTCTTATATGATATAGTTATCTGTACTTATATTTTAGCTATCATTATATCTATTTCTTTATTTCAGAATGGATCCAAGTAAGCTAACAATGATTACTTGTACCCAACGAGGAAGTCATATTTATTTTCTTCAAAGTATTCTGTTGGAGATCGATTTCTGCATAATGCACATGTGAAATATTTTGATGAAGTTAGCCAAGTGAAAGAAGTTTGAATTAATATTGATACATTATTTGGCTTTTAGTTTTACAGTCATCAATTATATTGAGTTATGATTTAATCTCCTCACTCTACTGTAGGAGTGTATGTCCCAATGGTTGGATTTATGATGTCTGTCCCAAATGTAACAAAAAGGTTGATGCAGAGACTTTGCTTTTTATTTGTGTTGGTTGTGGTAATGAAAGTGCAAGCACAATACCAAGGTAAGTTGAACTTATATGATGTCTAAATAACAACTTTCATCGACTTATTTTTATTATATTTGTTTATAGCTCTTAATTCATTAAGTTGTGCCATAGGTTTCTTCTAGAGGTTAGAGTAGCTCAGCCACATGAATCTGCCATTTTTACACTCTGGGATTGTGAATGTTATGCCTTGATAAATGAGTTTGCAATTGATATTAAGCGAAAAATTATTGATGAGGTGAAGCATAATATCTCTACCATGATATGCGAATATTGCTTTTCGACACATATTATTGTAGTCCTATGTTAATGGTATCATATTTGTAATCACATAGGAAGAAGATTTTGATCCAAGAGATATATACCAGAAGCTCTTGATCGTGTATTGAGAAAAAATTGGCCTTTAAATTCAAAGTAGTCCCTGACAATACACACCATTCTATTTCTCAATTATCTCAAGATGAGACATTAATCAACTCTATTCTTGCTAAGCTCCCAAGCTTTGACCTTTTAGTAAAGTTTATTAACTTGTTGTCTATTTAAAATTCATTTCATTATTGTCTATTTAAGATTCAGTACATTAGTTACTAACTGGCTTCGTTATTATATTACTAAGGATGAAGTTGAGTCATCTATGTCTTCAATGCATTAGAATAATGATGTTATTGACAATGTAAGTTATTTGGTGTTACTCATTAGTTTGATTGTTATTTAATAAATGAGGAATGTGGTATAACTAATTGAATACAAATCATGTTTTAATGCATCAATGCTTCTCAGCCACTACTAAGTCTGATCCACATTTAATGGTATCTATAACACCATTTAAGCGCAATTTGGCCCTGACAAATGCTCAATTAGATGACATACCATTTGAAGATTTATCACAAATACAAATATCGTCTACTAGGTGACCAAACATATCAAGACTGAGTGATGATGATCAAGCACTGCTGAAGACTTTTTCTTAGGCTGTGATGTCACAAACTTTGATTTTTTTGGGTATATGGACAAATGGTTATTTTGAGCAGCTTATCACACGATTGCGTTGTGATAAAATGCTAAAAACACATCACTCATGTGTGGATTATGTTAAATACTTACAGCGTTGTATATTGATGAATTAAACACATGTAATGTTATGTTCGTAACCTTTTATAATTATCACATTTTAACTATTCTTATTTTTAGTTTTTGTTTCATCTGTCTTGCTTAGTTTGCTGAATGTGGTATCAAGATTTAAAATTAAACCATCAAAATAATGTAAACAAATGTAATATATGTCAAATCTATTGTATTTAAAATTTTATCAAGAAATAAATTAAGCATTAAATTGTTCTATAACCTATTTGGCACAAAAACATTTATGTATTTCATCATCTCATATCATAACATGAACACAATTTTTTCTTAAGTCACCTTAAATATTGGATGGGTGTATATTGTAGTCAACTATCTTATTATGTATATACAACTAACAAAATCAGCTTTTGTTGAAGTCAAAGACATCTACTGATTTTTAAGTACACATACTCAAATGGTAATCTTGCGTATTGGATGAGTGTATATTGCAACAGTACCTGCTAATAGAGTTGACTAACTTTTGTAAATGACAGGGCCATACTGAAAACAATATGAATACACACAATAACCAAGAGGAGGGGTGAATTGGTTTAAACTTGGTCTTTTTAAAATCTTTAGAAAATCAAAGTTAAAGGATCTTTATCACAATTAAACTAAGAATGCTTCTATTTCAATCAAACCACTCAGCCCAAGAAAAAAATTACAAAACTTGTTGAATAATATGGAATTCATCAAGAACCACAGATAAAGATAACAAGAAAAGATTAAAGAATAAATTTCAACACAAGAACTTATACTAGTTCACCTCTCAACAAGAGAAGCTACATCCAGTTCTTCTAATCAAAACTAGATTAGAGTTCCACTATTTACAAATTTCAATTCTTACAAGCTTTACAACAATTACCCTTTATCAAACCTAGATAAAGAACAAAAATCTAAAATCCTATTAGACTCCTAGTGATCAAGACAAAGAGAACCCTTATCTACTCTTTCCCTCTAGGGAAACCCACTCTAGAAAAAGCTTCAAGAACCCTTTGTAATATTTACAAACAACCAAAAATCTAAAAATGAATTTACAAGCAAAGTTAATGGAGAAAGACAACCTGATGATCCAATGAATATGGTTTACCAATCAAAGTTGAAATGAAAAACAATTTCAGAACTTCCTCTCCAAAAGCTTCTTTGCAATCTTGCCCAAGAAATCTTTCAATACACCATGAAGATTTGAATATGTTGGACAAAAACTTTAGAACTCAGAATATCCTTCCTCACTTTCAGAAGGCTTATGAAAACTTTTAAAATTTCAAATAATGTCTTATGTTTATTTCATAAAATCCTTCAACTATTTATAAAAACAGTTGTAACTGAATGTAATCAATTAAAACATCAAGGTAATCGATTAAAACGTTCAATGTAATCAATTGAAAAAAATTTAATTGATTAAAATATTCTTCAATTTTCTGGAAAGGATATATGAACAAAGTAATCAATTATTTTGACTTGTAATTGATTATTACAGGGATTTTCTATTTCATAAATGTACTAAGTAATCGATTATAGATAAGTGGTAATCGATTGTCACAGTGAAAAATCATTTTTCCAAAAACTTGAAATCATGAAACTTTGACTTTGATGCAATCATGAAATCTTAAACCTTTTTCATAAACCATGTGCTTTTGTAAAATCATGAATGCAAATCAATGAAAGTTTATGCAATACAATATGCAAAGGATCATAGGATGATCCTCTCCTACATTAAGCAATTACAAATGTTTTCAATTGAATGGCATGTACAAAGCTAAAACACTCATGCATCTTCAACATATATCTTGATCCATCTTCATGCTCCCCTTGTATCTAACACATACTATTTGGACACTTTGAGTTTGTTTTCTCACCTCACAATACCTATGCTGAAGGAAATTGAAAACTAGCAACCACACACTAGAACTGTAGTCTTCTTACAATTCCAGTAATAGAAGTGGTTACTGAAATAGTAATCTGTTATTTACAACTTCACTTTATCTTTATTCATTTTTTTTGGTTACTTGATTATTGTTGTATTTCAACATCTCATTTCATATTTTCTACACATAATTGTGGTTTCAGAATTCAAATTAATCCCAATCAAATCCAATAATCCTTTTGTTATCTATTGGGCTAGGAAAGCTCAAGTCAATAAGCTATAAAAAAAAGTTAATCACAGTAATGGAAGGGTCATTGGCAGGTTGGAAATGATATTGTGTGACAGTGAGGTAGGAAGTTATTATGGTTATATTTGATCTATTCAAGTAAGAAGTTGGTATTGTTTGTGTTAGAAATATGATTTATCACAAAGGAATTGAATTTGTGTCTAACTACAAACTTGATATTTAATTGTAATAAGGGTGACCAAATAGAAACATATATAAGAGAAGATCTTTGGAATATGTTGTGTTTAAATATGGAAGAAGAAAATATGTATATTTTGCAGAATATTAGTGTGATGAGGAATGATGTTGAATTTCGATTAGCAAATCATGAATCTAAGCTTGAGCTAACAAGATTCTATGTGGTTACAGTATGCTATATGAATCATTGAGTCAAGTATCTTGCCTGAAACTAGTTCCATTTGAAGCCTTTACTGACTATATTGAAATTGCTGCATATTGTATAGGTATTCTAGGCTTTAGTCCTTTCGTTATGAACAAATTTATGATTTATTTTGTTTTATATATTATTTATTAAAGACATAGAGGTAGGTGGATTTCTGCAATATCCTCAGTTGAACACTTTGTCAAACATAGCACTAGAATTCAAAGAATATTTACTCACCTCACTAATGGACAATATGATTCACTTTAGTTAAAGTTACATTATTATATATTGTCCAGCTAATATTACATATGATTTATTTTTTAATTTATTAAAACTAATATTATTACAAGAATACTAATAAGTGTGTTTTCTGTGATGAATATGTGAAAGTTAGCATAGACATAGTAAGAGATTGTAATGGTCCTTTTCTTTTTTTGACAATTGAATATAGCAAACTCACAACATGTGGTGCCTTAAGTCATGGTAGGAATTAATATTAAGGTTTAAAATGATTGAATATGGAATTACTAATGATGACAAGTGGTGCTTTTATTGTGAAAGATGGTTTGTATGTAGTTTGGGCCAAAATTGTTGGATTCTTGGATAATAAACCTTCGTGGGAGTTAGAACATGGTGAATGATTGGTAGAATATAATAATACTAGCCATTAACAAAGTCAAATGAGTGTTCTAATCATTCCCAAGTATATAATTGAAATGAAATACACTGATATGTGTTAGTTTTCTTTGCAATTTTGAATATGTCAAAACTAACACATTGTTAAATTATACCTATTCATTAATAAATCTAGATATGATGAATCTAGATCTAAATGATTAAGATTACCAAAAACTAATGTTGGGAAGTTACTGAATGTGGAATGTCAGAACCTCATTTTGTCCATTGAGGTATTTATAATTTTTCTATAAGTACACATGGTTTTCAAAGTATGGGCAACTTTGTCTAACATTGCTCTTTTGACTTGTTCAGAATTCAGATACAAGAGTCTATCTGATAGAGGTCATGTTGCTTATAGGCAAACACATACTGTTTTTGATTGAAAGAGGTCGTGGTAGAGGAAGGCAAGTTAGGAATGTTAGTAACTATCATGATGGATATGTGGTACATCAAATCTATCATGATAAGAAAGTACTAAGAATGTTTCATACCAATGAGTACTTAATTGTATTACATGAGGTTTGTTAAGTATTGTTTGTTATCATACTATATTTGTTAGAAACCTAACATTTATTACTAATAGTTAAACCCATTCATATTATCAGCTAGATGCAAAAAATGTTGTACAAAGATCAACAATTAAAAATGCTAAGATAAGTATTACACACACTACTACAGGCGAGGCTTTCAACGATGGTTCTAAACCCCCTACGACGACGGTTGTATAATCGTCATTGTTGCACGTGTCATTGAGACGCATAACTTTCGACGACGGTTCAAAAAACCGTATTTGTTGAGTTTTTTTTACACGTACAAAGTCTGTTTTTAGCCAAAACCGTCTTTATTTGTCTTGTATTTTGTGTTTTTTTTTCTTTTTCATGCCTACAAAGACGTTTTTAGCCAAAACCGTCTTTGTATCTCCTGTCTTTTATTTTTATTTTTACTTACATACAAAGACAGTTTTGGCTAAAAACCATCTTTGTTTCTCCTGTTTTTCTTTTTACTTGCATACAAATGTACCAATGGACTTAACTGAATTTACACTTACAAAAAAACACCACATTGAAGGATTTTTATTCTATAAAATAAATAACAAATCGTCTTTGTATGTACACTCAAATTTGAAATTCGGCTTAGCAGTGTAAAATGTCGTTCGACACAAAATTATATTAAATACCATGGAACATTATATTAAATGTAAATGAATTTATATAACATAATTAAAACAAATATCCTACTTTATATTCTAAAATTTGGTTGTAAGCTCGTTTTCTTCCCCAATCTCCAATGACCAAGAAGCAAACTGGCCCATCTTATTTAGGTGCTTGCAAGCATTGCAGAGGAAACAACCAGCATTTAACAAGGATGACAATCCATATAGTTGAAAGGAAGCTGGTTTTCAAGTAGTACCAGTGCATCCTATGATGATGACAATCCATATAGTTGGTACCTTTCTCATGAAACCAAAAAATTTGTGTAAGTTAATTCCTTGAAACACAAATTTTCATCCATTATGTCACATCATCTAAAAGTGGATCAGTATTCTTAATATTCTCAATTTAATAAACCATTCAGAAATAGAAACCAGTAATTGATTCATTATAACACTATAGATCCAGGGAGTCAAAGCCACCTATCTACTATTGGATTCAATAAATAAACACATGAAATACTGAATATAAATAGAAATAACATGAACACACATATAAATGTATCAATACACAACTATATTAACAAACTAAACTATATGTGTGCATGAGTAGAAAGAGAGAGAGATGCTAAAAGAAGGTAACTCCATCAATATTCATAGGACCATCAAAGACCGTGCCTACCTATGAAAATAGCTTATAAAAATTTTCAACATAAAGTCAAAATCAACATTTCTTAATGGAGATGCTGCTTCAAGGCCTAAGATGACTAAGGTGTGTGTAAGCAAAGGCAAAAGGTGTGATGCACTTGATTAGTATTTTCAAGGGGGGTGAATAACTAACTTCCAACCCAGCAGCAGAGTATGAGGGGAATGCCTGTTGTGGGTTTCTTTTAAGGAGATAGACAATATAAGCCAGAGAAGGGAGTGTATTGTGTAGAAGATAGGCTGGAATCAAGTTTGGACTGGGAGAGACATCTTGAAGTTGTCTTGAGTTTTATTTTTTTTTCATTTTCTACCATTGCACAAAGAATTTACCAATTACCAGAATCCAAATTCCGTTGATTCAGAACTGTTACTGGGATACAAATATTTTCATACTCCTTCCATTTAGTATTTATTGCTTGCTAGTACCTATCACATGGTTTCTGAGCTACATTTATATTTCAGATCTGCTAAGGATATATTTGCTTCATCAGTGTTACACAAACATAAATACAATCAGATGATTACATTAAGGTATGTGTAGACCTAGACTATATCAAACAATTTTCATGAAATGACATTAATTGAGCAATTAATAAAGCAAGCCTACTAAGATAGTCAGGGATGGAAAGAAAAGCATACACTGTTGCTAAGGAAACCTGAAAGCGAATACCATTCTCAACTATTGTAGTCACAAGACAGTGGTTTCCTATTAAAACCTTAAACTGCATGGTCCTGTACTCATTTTGAATTGAATCAATCTTGTTCACAACGGAATGATGCCTTGGCTTATTCTTATCCAGCAAAACCTGAATATGAATGAAAGTAGCCTTTCATAAATTAACACAGATAAGAATTTGCAATTCAATTTTACATTTTATATTTAACACAGTAACCAAAAATATTTCTAAAATAAAAAACCTTTGCTATTAGCCTTTTTGTATGGTAAATGTTCCGTCTCTCAAATTCAGGTGTGCTATATGACCAACAGTCTCAAAAGCATAAGGAATAATAATACCCTCAGGCAGCAAGGCCTCCAAGACCTGCAACAATGATATAGGACTGATTTTTTTTTCAATTTTATTCACAATTTGAAGTTGAATGAAGAACATGAAAGGGGGAAAATTTATGACAAAAATGTTTCTAGGTTGCATACATGAATACGAATTTAGATTTAAAAAATAATTGTACATATAAATCAAATGTTGATTAATGCTTAAAAATTAAAATCCAATTTTCACAAGTTAACAAATTAAAATAGAAACAAAAAATGAAACAGAAATATCATATTATTTTGATTTGAAGAACATGTTCATGTTAAGAAAATTATATGAATGAAAAGTTCAATTGGATGGTAAAAGACCAACTCACACACACAGTGAAGGAGAGGGAGATAATAATATGTACATGTTATTATACTTAAATACACCTAAGCATACACCCAAACGCAAATTATGTGCATAACAGTGTGTCCTCGTTGTAATATACCTCAGTCATTAGTGTCAACTTGCATCTAACTAGCTCAAGCCTCATATTTGTACTCTTTTCTGCATACTCCTTCAAAGTAGCTTGGAGACATCATGAAAATATGAACCATGTCAAGTGAAACCAAGTAATCATAGAAAAGTTCAACTGAAGAACCACCACCATCATTTCAAGAATAAAACAAATTATTCCCGATGTTAACTCCCATTGTTAATAAAACCAAGTGTATCATGCATTACTATAGACAACTACATTCACATTACCGCTACTACTCTTACAATTTGAACATGCTTGATCAGTATCAAACCTTTAACAATGTACATGAAAAGTTGAAAATAATCACAGACACAATCAAGGTTTTAAAAAGTAGCTCATATAACAGAAAAGAGTGAATGCTGGAAAAACAGAGGCACCACCTTAATTGCCTAAGGATAAGCGTTCATCAAAGGTGACATGCTAACTACAATTTAGAATCTTGACTTCTTTTAACTTCCAGAAAATATGTTGCCCATTGCTTGCGAATTTTTGTTATTTGTTCAATGTTCAACAGTGTTCCATCACGAAACCACTACAACATAAACATGGATCAACATCAATTCAGTTTAATGTAATTCACAACTACATATTCATACTAATTGAATGAATCATAAGGGGTTACTGTAATTATACCGTGCTCCAGTCATTCTTCAAACCCCCGGTTACTATGTTCCACATCCAATACAATACATAATACCCACACTCATATCCTCCAGGTTGAACATAGCTCTAAATTCAGCAACAAACATATGCAGTTGTTTACATCTAAAAATTGTTAAATATCAGCAATGGATACATAGAGTTCTTTGAAAGACTAACCTTTAACTCAATCCAGTGGATGCAGATGGATTAGCTTTACCGTCTCTCCTGGTCTTCAATGTCTTCATTGCACTGAATTATTTAATAACACATTATCATTGTGGTTAATGTGTAAATGATATATGTAGCTAACTTTGTCATTGAACAAATGTATGATGTATTGAACAACTTGTTAATTACGACTTTTATGTGAACATCAGCCTTCTTACGCAACGAACACAGCCATACCATAGTGTCGGTGTTAGGACAAAGAATAAAAAGTTGCCAATAGGCCTTGCATTTTTCAAAATAATACCCATAATTAAGGGGTTTATGTTCATGTTGTTATACTATGTACATTTAACTTACTGATTCAGGTATGCTCCCAAGTACAACTATCTTTGTGAATCCTTCATCGATGTTTCAATGTATTCCTGACATTGTGCACGTCTATCCTTTGCATTGTGTATCGATTGAGGCTCAAAATATGCATACACCGAGGTTTCACCCAACGCTGAAGTCCAGTCCTCCATAAACTTATGTAACAATTTTAATTGAAACATATGAAACATATTTATTTGTAAGGACTACAAAAAATAACTTATTGTAACCAGGTATCCATTGCACATCTACTTACATAATCCACAACTGTAGTACAAATATGTTCAGACACTTGTCACCTGCTATAATTTCATTCACATCAGAAAAGGTTATGAACAACGAGGATTCAACATTTGGAATCCCAAATTTAGACCCTTCCCACGGTACCGCTACAGGTTTATAATATACTTCATGTAGGATCTTAAGCAAATCATCCAATGCATCAATATCATTTCCATATTTTGTTGGACTTGTAACAGCTTCAACCACCAGTTTTTGACAATTATCTGAATCCTAAATGTGGCAAACATATGATTGTTAACCCCAACATTAATTAACCAAAGACTTGCATAATAAGAAACCAAATTTGTGTAACTTCTGTAATTAATAAAGGTACCTTCTGTGACACTGGCTTAACAAGACATGTGGGCCATGCAACAAATGTGTTAAGGGTGTCTCTTACGTACTTAATCTCTGGCATGGGGAGTGACACTTGTGCGTCCCCATCGTAAATTTTTTCAGTACTTACCCTTACTTCTTCATCTGCATAATGTATGTTATGAATGTTGGAGTCCCCGCCACAAACTTTTCCCAAGGCCACTAGGCGTGTAGAATCGTTACATTGAATATACAACCCCATACACGACACAACATTATTAGCATCCTCTTTAGCAGATGCATTAGCTGGGTTTTCCACACAACTCCCCTTTGTGCTCACTCGGGCAACTAATTCTCCCATGTCTGGTTCAACTGGCTGTGAAATTGGTGATGCCATTTGAGACAACTCAAATTTTATTTCTTCCTTCAACTCTCACTTCCATTATTCCTTAAGGTTCTAGATTAATGCAGCCAATTGTTCTGGTGTCATGGATGTAGACATACTACTAGAGGCACGTGAATTGCGTCCAAAATATTGGCTGATTGTCACACCCGACCCTTCTCCGTGAACACGACCAAGATGATCCTATTTTCCGATGGCAGCATTAAGTATGTCATGTTGACCTAGGGGAACAAATCCGCCTTGTGTCGCTTGTTCCTCTAAAAAGTCCTGCAACCATTACATCATTAGGTAACTTAATTTGAAATGTTACGCAACTAAATGTAACAAATTAATGATTTAAAAACACTCATAATTTTATTAGCTATTTGTTGTGCAGCCTTAGATGTCATCTTTCCATATCTTTTTGTTCGGGCCATCTTCCATTTCAGGTGTCTTGAAATTGGAGAAGGAGGAAGAACGAAAAATGACAATGTTAGATTCAAGTGTTTGAAGAATCAGAAGAAGTATTACAAGAAGTGTTTTGATATTTGATTCATGCTTTGTAATTTTTAGTTTGTTTGTTAAGTTTGGTTCATTAAAAGGAATAATCTAATAATCCATTTGCAGCTATCAAAATTAACAGACATGCATTCATACTTAGGATTAGAATCACTTAAGTATACACATTCATATAGAAATGCATTAATAAGCCTGAAACATGCATAAAATGATTTATCACTGGAATAATCGATTACATAGGTAAATAATCGATTACATAAGCACTCTGCATAATTCTGTGTAGTATAGAAGGTGATTTAATCGATTACCAATTAATTGTAATCGATTAAATAGGCTAGAGGCAAAAGTGAAGCTCACTGGAATAATCGATTAAAAGGTAAAATAATCGATTACTTTGATCATGCTTATTTTCCAGAACTGCTACGAACACTTTAATCGATTAAATGGTCGAATTAATCGATTACATGAGTTAAATTAATCGATTACATTAGCGAAATAATCGATTACAGTCTGTTAAATCTGTTTTTTTTATAAATAGGCATGCAGTGACTCTGACTATAAGAGATAGATTTCGAAAGTACTCATAACTTACAAAAGTTCTATTGTTCTCTGAGTGATAAAAAGCATAAAAGAGAGTCTTTTAAAATCTTGTTGTTCTTAGAAGTGTAAAACATGAAGGTTGCATAGAAGAAGAAAGATAATAGTGTTCATTCATGCATTAGTCTGTTTCAAGATCATTCAAGAAGGCATTGCATTCATCACCAGGTTATCAATTTCGTTTGAAATCCTTTCAGCTGCAAATGGAAGTTTAGGTGATATCCTTCTTGAACCTTATGCTTAACTCTTTGTGAGATTTAATTCTGTATTTTACAGTGTGTGTTGTAATTGTCCATGTAACAAGTTAGAATTCTTTAAAGCAAAACTAGATAGGGTTTCTAGTGGGTAGAACTGAGTGGTGTGCTCAGGTTCTAAAGTCTTTAGATAAATCTTAGTGTTAGATTTAGAATTTTGCCTAGGGTGGGTGAAAGAGACTTGGATGATTGCTTGTAAAGAACAGAATCTTGTTAGTGGAACTCTAATCTGGTTTGGATTAGAAGACAACTGGATGTAGCCTCAAGTGGTTAGAGGTGAACCAGTATAAATTTGTGTGTAATTGTGTTTTGATTTACATTACATTCAATTGCTTGTGGTATTAGATTGTGAATCAATTCTGATTTTGTTTCAGCACAAGAGTTAAGTGATTGGAAAAGAGAATATTGCTTATTAAAAAGTGTTTGGTTTAAAGATACGATCCATTGTTTATCTTCCGCTGAGTTTGAATTTCAAGAAAAGTCAAAAAGTTTTATAAACCAATTCACCCCTCCCCTCTTGGTTTATTAGATTAGATATTCATTGTATTTTTAGACAAATCTTTAGTATTCCTTGCATCCTGTTTGCGTTTCTTAATCTTTTCCTCCATAAGCTTCTTTTCCAGTAAATCATAGCCCCCACGAGACAAAACATGTGGGCAATCATTCATTTTTTGAGTTTCTTGGGCCTTTTTCCTAATTCCCTGTCAACACAAATATTGATGCTAATGTCAGCTTTCAATCCCATACAATTAACAAGTTCATTTCATTGATGTAAAAAATTACAATTGTTTTGTAACCTGCCAATTTACAGATTTTCGGCTCGCAACAAACTCCTTCCATGTCTCTATGTTTAGGCCATACACGATTGAGGGATCGTCTTTACGTTGACTGTTTGGGTTAGCATAAATGTATTTAGTTGTTAGGCAAGACTTAAATTGTCTCCATCTTGTGGCCACTAACGCCATAACCGTCTTCTTAGCTTTTGCAGCTTCAGGGATTTCAAATTTTTCCTGCAACAACAAATGAAATAAGACATTAATTGATTCAAAAGTTTTTATTATATGAGTTTAACCACAGTAAAGAAAGCCTTACTAAGCACACATACCAAGATGTCATCCCATACTAGATCCTTTAGGGAGTCCGGTACATCTTTCCAATTGCAATGTGTAATAGGAATCTTCTCTCTTGCAATGACCCCAAGATAGCTGTGGAACTTCTCTTTGTTGTTGCCTGTTCCTCTCCCAGTATTAGGGTTGACGTTTACTGTTGGTCTAGCCGCATCCAACCTTCTCAAAGTCAACCTTCTTAACTTTGTGGATTGTCTACTCCTCGTAGATGTGGACTCAGTACAGGCGTTTGAATTGGGAGGGGACACAGGCGGTGTTGCCATCAATTTGCAAAACATAAGTCAAACCAGTAATATACATAAGTAATAATAATAAAATATTTGTAATGTAATGGATGTAGCAAATTAAAAACTAATGTATTTTGTTTGTTATTGTCATAATTAAAACAATTACTTGAATATGACGTAGTTACGTATTAATATTCTCCCATAAACCTTCATCATGATCAACACGATTTGCATGTTCATGGTCAACTTCTTGGTCTTTAACAACAGAAGGCATGTGTGTTGAGAATGTAGGTATGTCACTAATATCAACTGTAGTTGCATCATGTTGGTGACTGGCGCCCCACGTTCTTGGATATAAAATACCTGTCTGGCTTGTTCTGCCATTATAAAAGGCTTATCCTTGTAACCGACCTTATCAAGTTCAACTAACGTAAATCCAAACTGATGTTCATGCACACCAGTGTTACCGTTGACCCATTGACAATTGAACACAGGCACCCTGAATGCAGTATAATCAAGCTCCCATATTTCTTGAATTACTCCAAAGTAAGGCATTGTAGCTTGAATCAGGCTGTTGTCAAATGCACCACAAAAGTGCTCAGATGACGCATCAACAATAACCCCGCTGTTCTGTACGTTACTATGATCGTCTTGTCCTTTTGTGTAGAAAGAATAGTTGTTGATATCGTATCCCTTCCAAGTGGGAACATTGAGATTCAGACCAATAGCTAATAGTCTTAACGTCTTGGAGGCGCTTTCATCACCAAGAATTTGTTCTTTAAACCAGGTAACAGAAGTTCTATTATGTTCTTGCAACACCTTCATGATGTTCATTCTTGGGTGACACTCTTTCAAATATTGTTTGTGCCTTTCTATGTAAGGAAAAGCCTCTTTCGTGTTATTCAAAACATACAAATGTGCTTGTGAAACCTGTTGTCTACTGCATGTGACTACATTGTATCCCCGTGTACCTTTACCTCCCCCTGACAGTTGATGACGGGTTTGCGGAATTCCAATAGCTTTAAGTGCATCGATGTACTCATAACAAAACTCAATACTTTCTTTGGCAACATATCTTTCAACAATGGAAGCCTCTGGACAGTATTGATTCTTGGTATAACCTTTTAACACTTTTATGTAGCGCTCAACAGGGTACATCCACCGTAGAAAAACTGGACCACACAACTTGATCTCCCTGACTAAGTGAACAATCAAGTGAACCATTATGTCAAAAAAAGATGGAGGAAAAAACATCTCCAATTGACGAAGGACAATGGCAGCCTCACTCTCCAAATCATCCAACTGTTTCAGGTCAATGACTTTGCTACAAAATGCATTAAACAAGAAGCACAAACGAGTTATTGCAACCTAACTTTTTCATGCAATATACCACAAATTGCAATGGTAATATTTGTTGCATCAACACGTGACAATCATGAGACTTCAACCATACCAATTTGAGCTCTGTGACCTATACAAGGCTCTTTATATTAGAAGAGTATCCTTGTGGGACTTTTATTTTCCGCAAACACTGACAAAATTATTTTTTTTTTCTCTTGTTAACAAGGTGTGACTTGCAGGGGGCAAATACGTTTGTTGACCTTGCTCAATTGGATGCAATTGGTGTCGTATACCCATGTCAACCAAATCTTGGCGAGATTTCAAATTGTCCTTTGTCTTCCCTTGAATGTTAAGGAGGGTGTCAATTAAACTATCACAAACATTCTTCTTAACATGCATTAGGTCTATACAATGTCTGACATCCAAATCCGACCAGTATGGAAGATAAAAAAATATGGATCTTTTCTTCCAAATTTTATTGTCAGATGCATCCTTTTTTTGGGTTTTCCCAAAAATAGTCCTGATGTCCTTGACACGATCAAAAACTTCTTTTCCTGTTAACTGCGTATGAGCCATTTCCTTCTCCTGACAACCATAAAAAGCCTTCTTCCATTGTCGATATGGGTGATAGGGTTGGAGGAATCTCTGATGCCTTGTATATATTGTCTTCTTTCCATGTTTTAGTTGGACAAAGCTTGTATGTTTTTCACAAATAGGACATGCGTGATGTCCTTTGACACTATATTTGTTGCGACACGGTAAGTGTACCGATCGTTCCAAGTAATAAAGTGATAAGAAAGTATCGTCTCCACGAGGATTGAGGCACTAATGTCAATTGTAATTTATGATTCTTAATATTGGAACAGGAATAAAATTGTTGAAGAGTTGGATCGTAGTTTGAATTTAATTATTGTAAGTAACAGAATATCAAAAACAATGTAATTTAAATGTTGATCAAGACTTAAGAATAATTATGGCAAAGCACAATCACCGCAGTTCACTCTATGTAATTGAATTGATAATTTAACTCTATTTATTGTAATTATTCAGATTTATGCTTTTCTAATATAGTTAAACCCTGATTCCTCGGTCATTTAACCCTTTAACCTAAGTTAAGAATCCTAATTCCTTAGTAATTCCCTTTAGATTAAGCATTAAGCTAGCATAACAAAATCTGCAGTCTTTTATCCCTATCCCTAGGTAATATCGCAACTGTCACTCTACTGCGTTCAGAAACTAAAACCCTAATATTCCTATTGTGAATTATAGCCCTAAATAACCTAATAGATTGATCAAGTCTAATTAGATATAATAATGAAAGAATAAAGTAGAGTGAAACAATTATAAGAAACTTTATTAAACTCAATTCAAGAAACACAGAGTTCACATTGGCTTTTGGCTACACCATAATTACAAAGGATTTAGCCAGACATAATAATGTCTGGCCTAATACAATGTGAAGAAGGAGAAAAGGAAGAAGCTAAGGTATGCAGAGTCACAAACCCCTCAATCTTGCCTCCTTCTTATTCTTCTTGCTTCTTCTTGGCCTAGAATCTTCTTTCTTTTGATCTTGCCTTTCTTTCTCTATTTTTCAGTGTCTAATTGATACCTAATGTGTCCTACCTAGGTTCTATTTATACCTAGGTTAATAAACCCTAAAAACCCATCATTCTTATGTTATCTTTAAGCTAATTCTGAAATCCCGTGGCGTTCACGCGACTGGCACGAGATTTGGCGCGACTAGCGCGAGACTCCAGTGCTACTAGCGCGAATGGCGTGGCCCTGGCGCAGTTAGCGTGAAATCCCAGCCTCAGTTGACTTTTTCTTTTGCTTGTTTTCTTGCTTTTCTTGACTCTAAACATCAAAATAGCATATAATCTATGATAAACATAAAAGTAATGAATTCTACACTTATTCTCACATTTATTCACTTTATTCTTCCTATTCTCCTAATAAAACTATCCTAAAAACTATATATGCTAACAGCATATCAATATCCACTCAAATTCCCGTATGCTGGAAAGTCGTTAATGGTACACAAAACCATGGCATGTAACCGAAAAGTTTCCTAAAGGTACCCATCAAAGACATAAACCTCGTCAACCCATAATTGTTTCAAGTCTTCAATTAACGGTGTCAAATACACATCAATATCATTTCCTGGTTGTCTTGGACCCACTATCATCACACACAAGATAATGTATTTTCGCTTCATGCACAACAAAGGATGCAGGTTGTAAATCATAAGCAATACAAGCCATGAACTGTGGTTAGTGGCTAGGCTACCAAAAGGATTCATTGTAACACCCTGAAATTTCAATAACTGAAAATATATGGTTGAAATGTTGTATGAATTATCCTTGTGCAACTACTTGATGTGAATGTTAGGTTATGTGAAGTTTGTTTGGTCTATGTTTGAATTATTTGTGTGAAATATTAATTAGAGATAATTAGATATTCCACAAAAATGTTTGAAGAAAAATGATCATATTACCCTTTCCCTTGATGTGAAAATTGCCATAATGCCCTTGATATTTTGATATCCCTAGATATTTTGATGAGATATTTTGAAGCGAAAATTACAATCATACCCTTGGAATAAGTGACAACTTACTATAATACCCTTTAGGTTTAAAATTACCAAAATACCTTAGATATTTTGAAGTGAAAATTACAATCATACCCCTGAGTAAGTGACAATTTACCAAAATACCCTTAGATATTTGTGAAAACTTAATGAAATTACATAAATGCCCCTAGGATGGAAAATTACCAAAATATCCTCAGAAACAGACAAACATCATAAGAAAACTAGAAGTACCTACTGGCCGAAAATTTATGATTAGGTACGCCAGAAGATAAGTCTTTAAATTTTACTAATGAATATAGTAAGTGCAAGCAAATAAACCTTACAGTAAAAATGAAGGAAAATCGCATGAATATTTAAAGCTATCATGAGCTATAGTTTTGGACCATGTGATGATATGATGAAGAAAATTATCACATGAGAAAAACCTGTGATGGTTGTACAAGAAGGTTAAGATAGAAGAAAATGGATCCAATTCCAGCTATGTAGGATTTGGGATAAAGGCTTAAGATTTTAGATGAATGACACATTAGTAGCTATCACCTTAATTGAGAATAAAAGAGAACAAGCTCCTTAAGGCAAGCCTTCCACGTGCACTTAGCCATTTAATGAAGGAATATTAGCCTTTTGATTAAAAGAAGACAAGGAGACAAGTGGCAAACAAATGAAAGGTGTAGATCTAGTCTTGGAGAAAAAGTGGCATGTGTGTATGTACGTGTATGCCTTCTTAGAAGTGGTGAATGTTAAGCTATGCATAAAAAAAATGGATTCAGCCTCTTAAGCAAGCCTTACATGTAGTGATCAGCCATAATGAAGGGAATCCTTGCTTTTTGCTTAGTAAGCATGCATTTAATGCATAAGAATTAAAATATCTTTAGGTCATGATTACTTAGTTCCATTGGAACCAAACCAAAAACTAACTAGGTTACATTTTAACTAATTTATTTCTATCCTAACTAGATTCTTTACTATAAATACTCCCTTTGAGATGAAAAATCTGCACAAGCAAGGCTTCATTCAAAACCCATGGCCACTTGCTCCCTTTTCTCTCTTCACTTTTGCTTCATTTTCTCTTCTCTTCTTCTCACTCAAACTGCAGCCCCTTTCACCAAGTTTACATATCATTCCTTCATTCAAAATATTCTATTAAAAGATAGCAATTTTACTCCTCAAGCTCTTGAATCATTTCAGCCAAATACTTTGGTAAGTATTGCTATTAAAATTCATATGGTTTTAAGCTAAAATTTTGACTTTTTTTAGAATTTCATATCTCCCTATGTACTTAACCAAATGAGGTATTTGACCACTCATTTTAAATCTTAGGATGTCCTCTATGTTTTCCTAAAATATGGGACCAAACTAAGTAGTGAATCGTGCCCAGAAATTATTTTAGCTCAAGCTGTCCGAAACTATCCACACCCAAACAGATTCTGCCATCCATTTTGAAAATTTTATTTCTCTCTCATTTCTTACTCAAATTAGGTGTATGATATATGGAATTAAAGATCTGGATGTCAAATATAACATATAAAAATTTCAGATAAATCTTGATTGTGTACTGCTTGCAGTCATGAGAACACTAAGAGATGTCAGTGTGGAAACTAGAACTCGCTGGCAGCTTTGGAGTCTAGTTTTAAAAATGCTATAGCTAGAGTTTTAGAAATCCAAATAAGGCATATGATACCCTGTTAGAAATATTAGGAAGTCTAGTTTAACATACTAAAAGATGGGAATTTAATAACTTATATATTAGCACAAATTATAGGAAGAACCGAATCATGTATGGTGAGAAATCTATACTAAATTATTTTCAATTTGGTATATGGCGCTCTGTGTTTGGACCAAGGCACGTGAACTTAAGAGAGCTCAAAACAATGCTACAAGGGGGCTATCAAAAGGATAGAGATAGGTAAGGGGATTTTATTTCTTCGTTATAGTTTTGACACCATAGTTGAGGGTCAGGGAGTCCAACTATGAGGATAACTGTCTGTCCCTACTGTGTGTTGGCTTTCAAGAAAAAGTACGTTTTTAACTAATGGGGATGCGATATATTTATGATTGATGTGTGTTTGTTCCTGTGTATGCTCGTTTTCAAGAAAAACTATGTTTTCAACTAAGGGGATGTGATATAATTATTATTGATGTGTGTTAGTTCCTATGTGTGCTCGTTTTCAAGAAAAGTTATGTTTAAACTAATGGGGATGCGATGTATTTATGATTGATGTGTGTTTATTCCTGTGTGTGTGCTCGTTTTTAAGAAAAACTGTATTTTTAACTAATGGGATGCGATGAATTTGTTATTGATGGATAAAACTGTGAATGATGTTGTTGTTATAATTGATTGGATTTTTGGGAAAAATCTTAATTACAGAGGAGACTTTGCCCAAAATTTTATAATATGTTATCCTATTTAATTATTTATTCAATTTTTAAATGGGCATAAGAGTCTGTTTTCTATATTGTAGTCCTCCTCTTTAATTTAGAATTTTCCTAAAAATATCAGTCTTGTGGTATGATGAATTGTGAATGTATGAAATTTGGATTGTCTGAAGACTTGATAAATGTGAATCTCAGGCCTATGTATTATGTATAGATGAGAAATGTGATTGCTTGTGATGTCATTGATGATATTGAAATTGAGATGATGTGATGTTGATGTTGATGTTAATAATGACATTGATGAGAGATAATGTTGATGTGAACAATGTCATTGTGTGATGTGGATACACATGGATACCCATAGGGGGTGCATGACGGGTTACCCTTGCGAGGAAGGATGTGTTCCTAGCCAGGTCATGCATTAATGGTGCCCATGGTTGTATGCGGTATATGTCCACGTGGGGTGCATTGACCGGTTGGATAACCTTGCGATGGTGGGTTTATGAATTTTAAGCGTCCCATGAGAGAAAGGGATTGTTTAAAATTCTGATCCCTATCTATCCATGGTCAGTGTATCAGTGATGTTGTGTATGTACATGGGGGTGCATGACTGGATAACCTTGCGAGGGAAGGTTTATGAATTTTAAGCATACCAAGAGAGAACTGGATTGTTTAAAATTTTGGTCCCTAGCTATCCATGGTCAGTGCATTGATGGTGCCCATGTTTCATACTTCATATTTGCATGGATGGAAATAGAATGGTGGCAGTAAGTACCGAGGGTACTAGGGGGTATATCACTCTGTTTGGAATTCCCTGGAGACTCAGGGCTGATCACCATGGGGGAGGGGAGCTACCTGTGCACGACAGGGTGACCTCGATGAGCTACTGCATCATTTACCTAGAGAGGCTATTTCCATGAGGATGGTACCACATTGCATTCTGAGAGTTGAGTCAGGTGCATGCATCATTCTGAGCATGATTGTTTTGATTTGTGAAATGAAGTGGATGACCGATTTGTTGAATGTTTATTGACCTAATGGATTATTGAGAATGTTCGTGGTTGTTAATATTGTTTCCTTTCTAATTATTGTTATCTGGTACTTTTTGATCTTATATAATAAACTCACCCTTGCAAGTTTTGTACCGTGTGGTTAGTACCTGTGATGATTACGAACCTTTGTTCGTGGGAGCAGATGATCAGCAGTAGGTGATACTGAAGAGCGATTTCTTTTGTTGGAGCCGCCAAGCCAATGTGACAATGTTGGAATTTGTTTTGGGGAAAGAGTTATGTTTTGTTATCAACTCTTTCTTAGTTGGTTCCTTGTTTCTCTTTGATCGGACATGTAATCTCAAACTTAGATTTATATGTAAAAAAACTGAATTATGTTCTAACATATGAATGATATGTATATGTTTAATATATTTATATATATGCATTTATTTATTTATGTGTGTATTTTTTATGAATGTATTATCGTGAAAAATTTACTACCATTTTATAATCAAATTAACGGAGTTTTTATTAAAAATTGAAATTGCACGAGCTAGAGTTAGTGATATCATAGTGACGAGGCGGGTCGTTACATTCATATGGTTTGAAGCTAGGGCAAGCCTTAGGTTTCATGGGTCGTTGGCAAAATGTGGGTACATAAGGTCTATTGCCTTCCATTGAGGAGAATCAGCAGGATGCCGGAGATTTCCATCATTATGCCTCCCATATGCATGCCAAGTAAGGTTTTTTGCATCATTTGCATTAGCAAACAACCGCTTAAACCTTGGAATTATTGGAAGATACCAACAGACTTTTGCGGGATGACCGGTGAATGAGTTTATGTCATGACTGCCCTCATTGTCTATCAATTTGTATCTTCGGGACCCACAAGTGGGGCAGCTGCGCAATTCAACATATTCATTTCGGTACAATATACAATCATTAGGGCATGCATGTATTTTTTGGTACTGCATCCCTGTGATAACCCTAAGTTACGGCGTGGTTGGTGCCATACCCCGCGCGACAGCGGCGATTCACAGCAGAAAACTTGGTTTTCGCTGTGGCGCGGATCGCGCCAGGTTTGGCGCGGACAGCGCCAAGGATTTTGCTGTGGCGCGGGTAGCGCCAGTGGCCGCGCGGATCGCGCCACAAGTGCCCTGGAAAGCCAATTTCCACTGGTTTTTCACGCGGACCGCGCCAGAGCTGGCGCGGGTGGCGCTAGAGGTTTCGTGAGCCTGGCGCGGATAGCGTGGGAGGCGACGCGGGTCGCGCCAGACCTCGGGCAGGCTGATTATAAAAGGGGAAGAACGCGAAATCTGAAGGGAAAAAGGCTTCTTCTTTTTCCTTGAGCCAAAAACCTCCATTGGTGAACCCTTGAAGCTTCCTAGAGCCATAAATCTTGATGAAAACACTTCCTTATGGCCTTTGATTGTGAAGGAAACCCCTTGAAAGCTTGAATCATTCTTGCTTTTCTTGAGAAAATTCCTTTTGAGAGAGAGTTTGGGAATCTCCAAAGGAAAGCTCAGAGAACTTAAGTTTGGCTGAGACCCACTGCGTGGAAAGGACACTGGAGTTCGGGAGAGTAGTCCTTGGGTCTTCCTTGCCGTTATTGAGGTAAGAAACTCAAGTTTCTCAGCTTGATTTTGAAATTGGGGGTTTGTATGAATAGTAACCTTTTTATGATGGGGCTAGAATTAGCTCTGAATTCTGTAGAAGATTATGTTCAGAGGACTGTTCTAAGGAAGTTAGAGCCTTGAATCATCATTACTGATGAAGTTTGATTTTAGCTCTGAGTATGTATGAGCAGAGATAAAAGACTAGTATTATGACTAGTATGAACCATAGAGCAGTTGACAAAGTTGCTCAGGAGACTATATAGATGAGATTGACCGGTTGAAACTGGTGATGATGAGAAGTTGGGTTTAGGTTATGGAAAGCAGGGATATGCCTTATGTTAGCCTGATTAGAGTCTTAATAGAGGCTCTGAAGCCTTGTGTAGGCTAAGTAGGACCTTTGTGAAAGGTCTGAGATCACTTGTACAGTAATTAGTATATGTTTAGAGAAAGGATGATAGTTTCCTTTCGTTTGAACGGTTTAGGATCATATTTAAATGTGATATATGCTTGTTTTATATAGGACGTGAGCGTGAGAGCTCCGGTGGTGTAGATCACGAGACCGGGAGAGCCGGTGACTTGGCTAGAGCAGGTAAGCTCTTGGTCCTTAATTGTGTATCCTTTGCTGTGTTCCACCATATATCCGCTGGGATTATGGTTATGATATGTGTTTATGCTAGTATAGGAATGAGTATAATGCTGGGAATTAATGGTAGATATTGTCGGAACCCTATGAAAGGGTAGCTGATGTTTTATATTTGATCTGCTATGCTTGAAATGTGAATTGAACCCTGTGATGGGGGATTGATATGCATGGCTATGATGTGAGTAAAGTATGGCATGACTAGGTGAATGTAAGCTCTTGGTTCTTGCTTGTAATTCCTTTGCTGTGTTCCACCATACTCCTAAGGGGGTTGATGGTTCTGTGGTGTTGTTATGCCTGTGTTGTTGATTGGTTATTGATTTGTTTGGCTGGGAATAAGCATGATTGATTGTGGAATCCTATTGTAATCGGATAGATGACATGTGATGGATATAGGCCTGACATGAGATGTTTCCTATAAGATAGAGGCCGGCCCGGTATATAGGAGTCCTCCAGAAGTGGTTGTACCTATATATTTTCGGGGTGCCTATGATAGAGAAGCCGGCCCGGTATATAGGAGTCCTCCAGACGTGGTTGTACCTATATATTTTCGGGGTGCTTCTGATAGATAGTAATTATCGAGACAGGATATGAG
>QARZ01041097.1:181892-244188 GCA_013407115.1 Glycine latifolia
ATGTACATAATTTATGTATATTATTTTAGACGCATGAGGGTAGTATTTTTATAGTTCTATCTGTCGTCTTTCAAGTTGTATAGGTATCTGGATCATTAAGGTTTTTGTGGCTTCCGGCATTCGTTTACTTTTTTATCTATACGTACCATACATAATGAATCAAGAAATATGGTTTTGAAATGTTTCCGCTATGTATTTAAATAAAGTTTTAAGCGCTAATATGATATTATGAATGATAATACACCGGGTGCACACGGGGTGTTACAATCCCCATAGGACATAAAATCTTCTTTGCTTTGTAATGATTATTGGGCAATGTGTTGTCCTCAGGAAGCATTTTCTTTAACAGTACAAGCAATTCTGTGAAGCTTTCGTCACTCCATCCATATCTGGCCTTCAAGTTAACCAAAGACAACACCGCCAACAACCGTGTGAAGGATGTGCACTCAGCATACAAAGGCATCTTTGAATCAGTCTCCAGTTTTAAATACGTTGGTGCATGTGCTTGGCGAAAACTTTCTTCTCCCAGGTCACGAATCATGTCTTCTATATGGTCCACATTGTTTTCATCAACAAATGTAGGTTGTGTCGTTGTTTCACTGCCTGCCAATTCACCGTGCCATATCCAGTTTGTGTAATTCGGAATGATGCTGTCACATATTAGATGAGTTCTGATGTCATCTATGGATTGGCGTCTCCCATTTCCACATTTGACACAGGGACAAAAATATTTTCCCCACAAAAAGGGTGCATTTCCGGTGGTAAATTGAAGAAATTCTTCAACCCCATTTTTGTACTGATCCGTAATGCGTGGTGCTTTCATCCAACTACAATCCATGTTTTCCATTTACTGTCAAACCTTTTCAATAAAAAACTTATATGGATGTAAATGTATGTCATCTATACAATAAGGTGTGACCCTATCCCATTCAAGAAGTAATATTTTATACAAGATTCATACATTTACGTTACATAAGGTTTGTTTAATTTAATGAAATTTTGGCAGCATTTTGCATTGGTCTCTGAGTACACGACATGAAAGCGGAGGTTTTATTCAACCGCAATCAGTATGGACCCGGAGAACAACGCAAATTGAAGTGTACCAAAATTTCATTAAATATAAAAATCCTATGTAATGTAAATGTACAAATAATGTATAAAATACATTACTTCCCAAACTGTCCAAACGGACAATTCAAGATTCAATTCAACAATTAATCCAAACTATTCGTATTAATCATTGACTTGAACCTTAAACGGGAAACTAAGGTTGTAAAATGCAATGCATGTTATGATAAAAAAAAACTACAAACCTGACAAAATCAATGAAAGTAGGACATTAAATTAAGATTCATAGGACATACCTGAAAATATGGAGTATATGATTGATTATATGAATGATGTAATTGCACTTGTGTAAACGAGTTTGTGTTGCTTCCAAAATAAGCCTTTACGACCTAACCAAGTTAATAACTTGGACCTAAAACAACAAACAAGATTTCTTTAAAACAATGTTTAACACACACATAAATATATATACCATGTTCAAGTACTACACCGCATATCAGAAAACAAAAACAATTTCCACAATGGAGTTAGCAATGTGACATTCTCAAGTTACGTACATATACCGCCAACCAACATGAAACAAATCGTTAACGATGCAAATCCATTAAAATTGTTGAACGAAGGATGACAACAACTTCAAATTTATATGCAATTTAGTAAATAAATTTAGGTCGAGGCAGCAACAACACAATGGCATAATAACACAACATAGAAACTTTGTTGCTGGTGTAGATACACGCAGCAACAGTATATTGGTACTATGAGGGATAATAGTCCCCTGGCTTCCTTGCAATTGGAACTGTTGGGTGACAACGACTATGTGACCCCTAAACAACACCATCATTTCCCACCGATGATGAATGCATTAGCAACAAAAGAACATTAAGTCACTGACAACGAAAAACACACACATGAATGAGTATGTAACTATTGATTGTTGAAGGAGGACTAGCCATGTTAGCACTAGAAAAACCAGCCATGTCAGCTCTGGGACAAGCAACCATGTCAAGCTCTAGGGTCAAAATACATTCTCCAAGGATGGTTTCCAAGGTTGAAATCTGCAAACTAAAGGCTCTTAGAAGACATGAAGAAAGCAAAACTAAAGATGAAAAAAGAAAGGGAGGAAATTATAGAGGAAACAAAAACACCAAGATTAGAGAGCTTTGCTGTCATCAAGTCTTCGTTGTACCAAAGCAAGATTTCAAAGATTCAATGATTGACATGATGACGAAGAATCGGATTAGCAGGCCAGAAGAAATGGAAGATCTTTTGGCATGTATGGTCTGACATGAGCCAAGGTGGTTTAGGTATTAAACTAAACATGCAATGGAGTTACTATGAATAAAAACCTGTGTCTAGTTGACAGACTCGACCACAATGTATATTCATTCTTAAAGGATATATATGTTGTGCTTGCCATGCTTTAGTTTTTCTAGGAAATCAATACTCTCTCCATGTAATTATTGTGTTTCCATGAATCTCAAGTTTAGTTGCATCATCAAGATCTTGACTAACTCCATGCTTCCAAATAACTATTAATATGAGTTCTTTCTTCTTTGTGCAATGTGCATGGATATGTACATAACATGCACAAATAATTGTTGTTAATATTTGGAAGCATGGGAAATTGTTGACAATCAATCAAATCATGATTAATTATCAGGAAAATATTTGGCTTAGCATTATATTCAATCCACATTTGATAGGTAGCATCGTTTTTGAAGTAGGTGTTACATTAGGAACCCAAATAACAATATTTGCTAACAAGAGTTAATCTAATGACTGCTATGTGAAGAGTATATATACTAAATTTACATATAAACTTTTACACGAGTAAATTCACAGTTCACGAATGCTCCTTATGTGACAATGTGTTCAGTTGAAAGTGTCACCTGATATGTTGAATATTGAAATAAATAAATGATATAATCTGAAATAAAAGTATTATATACATATAACCATTATCAAAAAAATACAATTATATGTAAGAGAAAAAGGGAAAACTACAATTTGAGGGAGAAAATAGAGGATGGTCGAAGTTGGGTGGAAGGAGTACTCCGCAAGTAGAGGAGTACTATTTCTTCCTGACCCCTTCTTCTTGAGTCCCTTAGTAGACCTCAAACTCAATATATTTGTTCCAACCCTAGAGCATTTGACTTATATGCTCCAGAATGAGTGACATTGTTCCAATCACAAATTTTCTATTTTATTGCATCTATTCCTAGTAAATTGCAGATTTTAGTAAATAGTATGTATCAAGTGTGTAGTTGTAAGCATAAATTCTAAATATTTTCTTGATGTACAAGGAAGAGAACATGAAGTTGGGACTGAAAATTGTGAATTACTAAATAAGGGTGCCTTCAACTGATTCTTTGGTATATTTGTCAACCTAATACACCAAAGACAAAGAACCCACCCAAAGCTAAAGACAAAATGAGGGCACCCTCAACTGTAGGGACGAATTGCTCTGAAACCACATAGTTGTTGAACACAAACATTCCCAATGTGAATGAAATGATAAACACAAAATCTGATGGATGTATTGGCATTAGTCTAGGAAAAAACATTAAGAGACTTGCTGGCCAAACCCAATATGACATAAGGAAATCCTATTTCTTGACCTGTGGTTACTGGATGTAAGCTAACTACAAGTGGATTTCATCCAGTCATTAAACCTATATTCATTACATGTTGTACATGCACTTCAGTATGTAACTATAAGTAGACCATAAATAAGTGTTTTCTGTCAATAAAATCTGTCTTTTCATGAATGAGCCTCTTCAAGATGATGGGGTTGGCTTATCAAAGGATAAGGATACTAAGGTATGTTAAGGGTACTCTAACATTGGGTCTTGATGTAGAGCTAGCTGTTGCACCTTAAAGGTTACAGAAAGATTATGTGATGCACATTGGGCCTATGATGCTGATGACAGGAGGTCCTATTGTGGTGATTGTGCATACTTTGGTCCTAATTTAATGTCTTGGTCTTTCCAAGAACCACTCAGTTGTTGTACACTCGAGCACAGGCGTTGAATACATAAACTTGGCCTTAGTTACTTGTTAAGTATCCTATTTTCAATCTAAAAGCGATCCTTACAAACTTGTTGTACATAGTGACCACAAAAGCAATGTGGCTCTCACTGATAACCTAGTCCTTCAAGGTTAGTTTGCAGTTGAGTTAGGTAATGTTGAGTCTCTAATAAGATAAAGAGATAAAATTGTTGGTTGTAATTTTGTCTAACCTTTTTCAGATCAATGATAAACACAACGCTTACTTACTCTCTATCTAAATTATATCAGTAAGCAGCATAAATCTCATGACAAATCCAAATAACCCTAACAATGTAATTTTTCTTACTGATAAGCACATAAAAACAAAATATTTAAAAAAAACATCATATAAAATCAATTTTATGATAGAGCCACATAAAATTAGTTGAAGTTATGTTTAACAGTTGTACATTAAACTAGCAAATTCTAAAACTAGTATGACTTATAAAACGCTAGTGGGTTGTATTATTTATGAACTTTGGCACTATAATATGTAGTTTAAGTTATTAGCATAGCACAACACAAAATTAGCAAACAATTTCTCATGGTCTGCAGCAAGATATTCTAACTTCTGAAATGAATTAGGTTAGTTTTACTAGGCCATTCAGACTACACCTTGTGTGAAATGGTAGACAAAAGAGCTGATGAAAAATGATAGCCCTGAACCAACCTATTATTATTTTTTACTAACTAGATATATTCTTACTATCAGGGATGAAGAAAAATGTAACTATAAGAATAGTTTCAATATTAACTTTGCATGCACAATAGTGACTGAGTTTAGAAGCCACCTAGATAGGCTAAACTTTCTATTTTAGCACATGTTTACTGACACGTAGATGAGTGGTTAATAGAGCTGGGCTTTGGGTAACTATTAACCATTGCATTAATTAAGCATTCTTTCTTGCTTTAGTCAATATTTCTAAAATTGAAAATATGTTTCCTAATTGTAATGGGTTATAGTTGTTCATTTTCCTCCATTGAGACATTATGAATACTTTCCTCATTGGCCTATATACTCTGAAAGAAACAAATTAAATACTTGAAAATGTGAAGGCTAGCAAGAGACAACGATCGAAGAGATCTTGAGGAGATGAAGCAATGAGATATTGAAGGTTTAGTTCACAATAATAAACAAGGGCAGCAGGGGAGCTCCATCACATCCTACAACCAAATCCAATGCAAACACACTTATTTGTAGTGACAAGAATAAAAGAGTAAACCAATATCCAATTTTTTTCAACAGAAGCCTACCACATTTGTTTGTAAACATGAACTTATGCTTTCTCTATTCAAATGAACAAAGCTATTCATTGGAAATATTTGATAGGTAGACAATCAAATCATCATTCCAATCACTGTCTATATACATCAACACATTAAACTAAAAAAATCCATAATGAACTTGTAATGAACAAGCACGAAGAAGATAGACTATGTACCACCACAATGAAAACTATGGTCTTTATTGTAGCGAATTGGGAAACAATGTCTTTGATTAAGGAGATGATAATGTGTTACGTGCGACGGACTATGTGGTGACTGGTCAGGGTAAAACAACATAATGAGTGGTGGAGACTTAGATTGAACAGTGATAAACAAAGTAAGTCAAAACTACTTTGTTCAACAGAGTGAAATAGCACACAAACAAATCTTAGCTCACTAAATCAAAAGTGACATTATGAATTGGAAGCAGGAAGTAAAATTCATGTTATAATAACAAATATTTCATACTGCCCCAAACACCTTTACTTCCATTTCTTCCAAAGCCAATTAGGCACTATAAAAAAAAGGGTTCTCCTCTGTCCAAAACAAATGAAAAAAATCCAAAAAAAGGAAAACAAAAATTGCGACAGTTAGACACCTGTTTCCATCATGCAAAGACACCACCCAATGATTCCAAAATAGTAGGCCATAAAACGGTAAAACTTGCAATTTGCTATTCTGGTTTCATTATCCTTAAAAGAGCCATAAAATGGAAGTAGTTGCTTACCCAAATGACAACAAGAATAACACATAAGCAACACGAATGCGCACTTCAATGGTGACCTCCTACATGGAGATGGGGAAGAATGAAGAATGAAGAACACTTTGTTGGGCTCTTTGAAAGTGATTTGAAGTAGGATGTGGCCGGATGTAAGTTGGGGAAGATGATGGTGTGCAAAAATGTCGACAAGGGCACATGCTTTAAAACCTAAATCAAAATTTGGGACAGCATAAAACAAAGACGGTTTTTTAAAAAACCCGTCTTTGAAATGGACCAAAACGACGACGGTCTCAAGACCCGTCTATGAAGGCAATAAAACAACGATGGTCTAGTCTAAACCCGTCTTCGTTTTGTCGAAAAGGCATTGTAAACATCCAAAAATAATTGAAAAATTGCCATCGTGTGGCCTATAAAGACGACTATGTCACAACCGTCATCGAAGCGGTGTCGTAAAAAGGCATATTTGTAGTAGTGACAACTTGCACCACAGGCAACCTTAATTGAATGTATTGAAAAACAAAAAGTGGAACTAAGATCTCAAGTTTTTGGTGGAAGGAGAAATCATATAGACCACGATACTCTTGCTAATTCTGATTAATCAGTATCTCCAAAAGAAAGATATTTCTTGTCATATTGTAACCAATTAATATGATAAAACTAAATGGTTTTTTAAATACACTTTTGGGATGTTAATGATTTTTTTTTGCCATCATGACTAAGTGTTTCCATAAAATATGAACAATGAAATGTGAAATCATGACAATCTATTATTACCCAATGAGATGATCATTAACAATATTTTCATAGTCAATAGAGGTGTTTTTTTATAAATAAAAAACATGCCAAGAAGTGTCAATTCAAAGTAATATACCTAAGTAATTATTTTCATGTGTTATGTACATATATAGTTTTAATCAATTACTGTATTTATATTTATAATTAAGATAGATTTCCTTTTTAAACTAATACAAAAGTATAGTGTCCCAATGACATATTAAATCTCTGTATGAGGTTAAGCAAAAAGTAGAAAAGCTTTTCATATTTACCATATGAAATAATAAAGATTACTACCCAAGAGCACTATCAAGTTAATGACATCAAATTTAGATTTGTATGTTGTTATATATAGCAGCAAGCAAAACACATCTACAAAATCTACTAGAAGATGGCTAAAAGTCTACTATGTCTGTCATCTACCAAAAAAGTTGGTATGACAAAAAAAGTTATCAAAAAATATATTTCCTTTCAATAAAATTGACAAGGATGGTCCATTGAGTCACATTTACCTATTTGTTTTATTACTATTTCGTATATGGAAGCTCACTTACACGAGATGTTTCAGTCATAGAACATCTAAAGAACTAACCATATATTAGGGCAAACAAATTTGGTACTCTTGACAAGGTCAATGATAAATTCTTTGAATCATATTCTACTGAGCTATTATTCAAGATAGTTAAAACAACATCTACGAATCTCATCTATTGAATGTTTCAACAATATTAGTTCATTATTGAACAACATTTATTTTGCATGTAGGTGAAACATGGAAAAAGAGGTTTCTAATACAATATTTCATGCTAAAGCTGCAAGATTAAAACAAAAACTCATATTGCAAAGAAAGTGTTTACCAAGAGCTAAACATAATAGTGCTAATAGGACACAGATAATCAAGGAAAATATAGGTTTTGCATCTCTATACTGATATCCAAAACTTGTACTCGATGTATTTATATAAGGTGTATTGCTGTTATAAGTTAAACACTAATCTTCTGTTATGAATTGCATAGGAACTATTCATTCTGCTGGAACAAGAGTAAATCAACAAACTTTTCAAAATCCATTAGTAGATATCACTAATACTCAGCCACAAAACAATGGCCTCCCAAACAGACCAAACAAAACTCTCAATGATATTTGTAGGCTTCGAAATAATTTGCTCAATGAATTTATTGTTGCATCTTCAACTTTTACTGCACACAAACATAATGAAAGCCATGGTCATAGCATTGTACCTAAACACACAAATGATCCACTTCATTAGACACATGAAGTCTATCCAAATGAAAGTACTCAAAATGGAGGTAATAATAATACTCAGACTATATGAAATGAATTACATGACATGTAACAAAGTATAGTATTATTAATATTGGTTAATATGCAGAAACAAGTCATAATTTACTTGATGATGTGGATGAATTATCAGATGGAATTTATGATTGTGCTGATCATATTAGCATAGGTTTTAGTGTCTATCAACAAACTTTTTGGTTAAAGGACAATGTTACTAATGTGAAACTAAAGAACTTTTGTTTGTTAGGATATGTTGATATAGGAGACTCTACTAAAACATGTTCATATTGCCAAGCTGATATGTGGTATCAAGAAAGGACGAGGAAAAATAGAAATCATGCTCAGAGCTTATGATATGATGTTTGTTTTCAGGCACTCCTGGTGCCAATATAGATACAAGTCTGTTAAAAGGAAAATGTCCAATGATTTATAGAATTCATGGACAATCATATGTCATTTGATTGGAAGCCTATTACCAATGGTTGAGAAATCTAAAAAATTAGCTCAATTGTATATTTATGATACAAAAAATGAAATTGAAAACAGAATTGGAGCAAGGTAAAATGTGTTTTATGAGTTTTTGTTACAATTTGAGATTTTCATATTTTTTGTTATTTTATTTCTATCTTTGTGTATCTTCGTAACTTGTCGTATTGGTTAAACATTGCTTGTATGACACCACCTGTAAGGTGATTGTGAATGCAAAACTTATTACTGAGTTCAGTTCATTGTTTTGTTTAAGTGTGTGAGTGTTAACAAAAAAAACATAAAAAATAGAGTATAAAAATAGTAAAGCAAATTACAAACAACAGACTAATGACAATTTCTTGTAATTTTTAGATGGAAAAAGATTCTTGATTCATAGCTTGTGTCAAAGTTAAAAGAAATGCTTGATGAATACAATGTGTTTGCTAAGTCTTTTAGGATGACCAAAGAATTATATGACATCTTTCAGACAAAGAATCTTAATTTACAGTTGATATCAAATAGGAAAAAAGATGGAAGAATTTATAATTTGACCACAGTTTTATAAGTGGCTATAGTTATTGTTGGTGATGCAAATCAACCTATCAATAGAGATATAATACTTGAAAAACAAAGTGGACAAATACAAAGAATCAATGAGCTTCATGTAAGTTATCTTGGATTGCAATATCCTCTCCTATTTCCTTATGATGAAGACGGAAACCACAATGATATCAAACATAGAGATATGGATGATTCAAATCAAAGAAAGATAAACAAAGTAACTATAAGAGAGTTCTTGTGTTTTAGGCTACAATCTAGAAAGGGTAAAGGTCAAACTTTATTGAGGTCCAGAAGATTGTTTTAGCAATTTATTGTTGATGGTTACACAATGTTGGAAGTAGAATGATTAATGTTTATAAGAACTCATCAAAAGAAACTGGATTGTGATAAATACAACACTTTAAAGAACTCACAAAAAGCATATGAAAGTCAACGTAACAATTGTGGAAAGTATATTGTTCTACCTTCATCTTTTGTTGGTAGCCGTAGGTATATGGATCAATTGTACTTTGATGGAATGACCATCTGTAACAGTGTTGAATTCCCACATTTGTTCTTGACTTTCACTTGTAATCCATATTAGCCTGAGATTCAAAGGTTTGTTTCAGCTCTTAATTTAACTGCACAAGATCGGTCAGATATTGTTATAATAATTTTTAAACTCAAACTAGAACAACTAATGTTTGATTTGAAAGATACATTTTTTTAAGCAATGTACTTGCATGTAATAGTTGCACTCATAACGCACTTATTAATTACGTGCTTATTGTATTTATGCTTATGTTTAAACTAACCATATAACATTTGCAGATATTTACACAATTGAATTCCAAAAGAGAGGATTGTCACATGCTCATATCTTACTTTTTTTTGCATCTTGCGAACAAGTATCCATCTCCTGCAGATATTGATAGCATCATATAAACTGAGATACCAGATGCTATTGAACAACCATAACTCTATGAATGTGTGAAGAATCATATGATGCATGGTATGTGTGGTCATGCTAACAAAAAGTCATCATGCATGAAAGATGAGAAATGTTCTAGATTTTTTCCAAAACAAATGGCAAGCTGAAACTGTTGTTGACAAAGATGGATATCCTATTTATAGAAGACGTAATGATGGGAAATATATTCAGAAAGATTACATAGCCCTAGACAATAGATATGTAGTGTCATACAATCCAAACCTGCTATTGAAATATCAAGCTCACCTCAACATAGAATGGAGTAATATATTAACATATATCAAATATTCATTAAAGTACACTAATAAAGGATATGATCACATAATCGTTACTCTAGTACCTGTGCAAAATGATGATGAAATAACAAGACAATGTCTTGATGAGCTTAAGCACTATGTAGATGGTAGGTATATTTCTCCTTGTGAAGTTTGCTGGAGAATATTTTTATTCTAGGTTTACAAGAGACCACCTACTGTTGAGGGATTGTACTTTCATTTACCTGGTGAAAATTCAATAATCATTGAAGATGATGATGACATTGATGCTTTCCTCTCCAAGCCAATTATTAAGGATTCCATGTTTACATATTGGCTACAAGTTAATAACATTTCAATGAAGGAAAACATCTAACTTATGTGTAGTTCATAACAAAGTTTACATATGTAGCCAAGGATAGACGTTGGAAGCCATAAAAGCAAGGCTATACAATTGGAATGCTTAATGGATGTCTCCAAGTACTAGAGAATTGTATTATCTTAGGATGACGTTGGTCGTGGTTAAAGGACCAACTAGTTATGAAGAAATTTGTACAGTTGATGGTCAACTATATCCATCATTTAGAGAAGTTTGCTTTGCTATGGGCTTCTTGCATGATGATATGAAATACATTTGAGGCTTTAAGAGAAGCATACCAATGGGGTTGTAGCCAATTTCTAAGAAGATTGTTTATTACAATGCTTATATCTAATAGCATTGAGAGACCAGAGCATGTATGGTCTAAAACATGGGAGTATCTAATTGATGATATTCTACATGATTAGAGAAGGACTACAAACATACCAAGTAAAATATACAAAATCTATACTTCTTATATGAGTTCCAGATTCTGTTTAGAAGTGAAAAATTAAATTTCATTATTTTTGTTCATAGATTTACAACTGTCAATTGAAGAATTGAAAATATATTACAATCCATTAAAAAATCATTCAAGGATTATCCAACCATGCCTTTTCCAAGAGGTGTAGTGCAACAACATTTTGGTAACACACACACACACACACACACATATATATATGTTGAAAAAAATTATGACAAGGTTTAATTACAACGTGATTTCAAATATACTTTGCTTCTCTAACATGTTAGCAATAAATATGTAATATGAACACAATAGTAACATGTTATTTTGTCTATTGCAAATACAGATGAGCAAACAATTGTTTAATTCAATCATGAATGATGTGAATAGATAAACTGGTGGAACTTTTTTCTTGTATAGCTATGAAGGTACTGAGAGTACTTTTATGTGGAATATGTTAGCCTCTGCATTTCGTTCAAAATGTCTAATTTTTTTAATTTTTGCTTCAAGTGGTATAGCCTCATTGTTATTACCCAATGGCAGAACTGCATATTCCAAATTTGCTAGTCCTATGCCTACATTAGAAAACTCTACATGTAATATCCACAAAGGTAGTGAACTAGTTGAACTGTTAAAGACAACATAGTTGATTATATGGGATGAGGCTCTTATGGCACATAAGTACCATTTTGAAACATTGGATAAAACACTGAAGGACATTATGTGTATGTCTCAAGTGGATAGTGTTCCATTTGGTGGAAAAGTTGTTGTATTTAGAGGTGACTTTCAACAAATCTTACCTGTGACACCTAGAGGCAGCAAATCAGACATAGTGCATGCTACTATAAATGCTCCCTATCTATGGGATTACTGCATAGTTTTAAAGCTGACAAAAAATATGAGCTTGCATAATAACTCAGCAATGACAAATGGAACCGAAATAAACAACTTTTCTCAATGGCTTATAGATGTTGGTAATGGAAAACTAGGCGAAGCTAATGATGAATTTTTTGATATAGAAATTCCATTTGAATTTCTAATTACAAAATTCATTGATCCTATTAAATCCACTGTCACCATACCTATCTAGATATTCAGCACAATTATAACAATAAAGACTTTTTGAAGTCCAGAGCTATACTCGCATCAACCATTGAGACTGTGGACCAAATAAATGAATATGTATTAAACATTATTTCAGGTGATGAGAAATAATATTTAAGTTGTGATTCCATTGACATGAAAGATTCTGCAGAAAAGTCAAGTTTACAAACTATTACACAAGAGTTTCTACATTCGTTCAAAACATCTGGATTGCCTAATCATAAAATTAGGCTGAAAACAACCACACCTATTATGTTGAATCGAAATTTGGATGAAGCAGAAGGATTATGCAACAGTACAAGGCTAATTGTGTCTAGAATGACTAATCATGTTATTGAAGCAATAATAGTTTTTGGTAAAATCATAGATACTTTGGTCTATATTCCACGAGTGTCATTATCACCATCACAATCTGCATGGCCTTTCAAAAATGATTAGAAGATAATTCCCAGTTATAGTGTCATATGCTATGACAATCCATAAATCTGAAGGACAATCTCTTGAATTCATTGGATTATATCTTCCTAATCCAGTTTTCAATCATGGCAACCTTTATGTGGCATTCCCAAGAGTACAAAGTAAAAGTGGATTGAAGATTCTCATTCATGATAAAGAAGGAAAACCACAAAATATATCTACCAATGTGGTTTCAAGGAAGTATTTCAAAATCTGTGGTATGTGCTCATCTTTATTAGTTTTTATACAATTAGTCATTCAATATAACCCGTTGATAATAATAATCTATCTTGTGGATGCAGGATTTGACTTAGAGTCTATTTTGGAACAACATCATCCCACCAACTTTTGGGTCAGTTTCTATTAAACAAATGTATATTTATTTGGTCTACTTTCATAAAAGAGGTTATATTCCATCATATTTAATTACATTTTATATTTTATCACAACCTATTTAATCAATTATCTTATAACCTTATCTTTTTTGTGTACAATGAAGTATTGTAATACTAGGTTCATGTCAAAAAATTAATAAAATATTTGTCATAAAATCCAGACAATAGCTTTAAGCTTTAAAGTTAGCCAATTTTATAGTGGAGTTTTAGAGTTGAATGGAGTTAGAGTTAGCCAGTGCCAGCTTTGAGCTTTCACTTAAGCCCAACATGAGTCACCTTAGTTAGTGGGCACTATAAAATTTGGGCCTTTTTCTTCCTCCGGTACAAAGTAATAAATTTGTTATATTGACCAACATGGACTGGCTCATTTATGAACCTAATTACTTCACATTCATTCATTCCAACTACAAAACATAAAGAGCATTGGTAGAGGAACAGTCACTCCATCTCACCCGCAAGCACAAGACACTCAGCGATGCTCCATTTCACATGGAGAAAGCTCCTTCATAGTATTGCACTGTAGGTTAAAGATTGTTCACTCCATCTCACGCCCAAGGACAAGAAAATTATGCGATGCTCCATTTCACCTAGTAAGCATCTTCATACTACTGTACTCTAGGTTAAATGATGACAAAAAATTAAAATAAGGGATGAGTGGTCACTGGGCAGAGAAGGAAATTATTGGAAGAGTTGGAATGTTGGTTTTACTGATTCCATTTCTTTCTTTCTTTCTTTCTTTTTTCTCTCTGAAATGATAATTAGTCTAATTCTGACTATAATGTGTAGTATTCAACCATAAAAGATTGGGGCTTTACTACATGATTAATACAAGCAAACTAAATAGAGTATACTCTATATTTGACAGATTATTCATTGAAGGTTAGATTTTTAAATTGATTAAGTCGTTCAAAATAAAATAGTAACATTAGTGTAGATTAGTCCAAGAAGGTAGTGACTATTTTTGTTAAAATTGATTACACTATTCATCAATTTAATTTACCTATTTTCTTTCTCGGTTTAAATCACTATCATTGTAGTTTTGTGAAGATTAACAAAGCTAACACAATAAAACATCAACAGTTTAATAGTGACACACAACAGCAACATGGTCTGTGTATGTATTTATTCATGCTTCACCATTTAAAAATAGTTACTTATTATATTTTGTATGTAATTTAGAAATCATGGATGAGGATCAGAAGACTTTGAATGATATGGATAAGACAAAGATGATGGTTAATAGAAAATCAATTGACATGGTCAACATAATTCAAAATAAGGATTAGGTTAGGAATATCAAGAATATTCTCCAATATACATGACATGAAATAACATATCAATATTCCTTATATTTGTTTACTTTAAATGTATTGTTATGGTGAAATTAGTAGGAGCTTTGCTCTAAGATGGTAACATTAATTATAGGATATTTGGAATCTCATAGATACTAATGGAAAGTTACACTCGGTTCAATACAACCAAGATCTTCAAAATCCAACCATAGTGGCTGGTTGGACTGAATTGAGAAATTACTATCGACTAACAAATAATCATCAAGTAACCATGATCCATTTTGGATCATCAGTTTTCCTTCTGACTATCTACAAAAGCACATCTCAACCACAAGCTTATCCAAAGTGGCATTCCTTGTATCACCAAAATCCCAACCCACTTACCTTTAGAATCCTACTGAATCAATACAAAGTAACTTGTAGCAGTTTGGTGAGTAATTTATTTATGTATATAATAACTACCTCTGTCTATGAAATTTTAATAAACATATACGTATCTAACATGAACTTAATCTTAATTTCAAGATGTGTTGAGTACTATGTACTCATTTATGAAAGAAGATGACTTCATCCATGTTAATTTGGAAAAGACTACAGAATGCAAGATTATTTATAACCACTGGAGGAAGAATGCAAAGATTGGTTCTGGATGAAAGTCTTTTGCAAATTACTATAATTTGGAGGCTAGCCACAAAATTATTTTTGAGTCCTCATATCCAAAATCTAACTTTGTTCTATAGTGGATTGCTTAATTGTAATTTAAGTGCATCATACTCTACCAATCTCTCTAAACTTTGTTTACAACTTTTTCTGGTGAATTTGCCCAAAAATAGATAGTGTTATTTTATAAAATATATTACATATTCCAATCTTATCACTTCTGGTTCTCAATTACTAAATTCTACATAATTATAACTAAATATATATAATTATATTATACATTTAATTTTGCAGCTTACCCATGCGTCTACATGGGTACTGTACTAGTTTGAGACTAAAATAGTAAGAGATACATGACATTCTTTTAAATGTAAATGTGTACATAAAATATATAAATTACATATGGTGACAAATGTGCTGATGTACATTTGTCAAATATTTAATTTGATTACTATAAAGATTATTATTCATTACCATGTTTTTTTCATTGACTTGTATCAGTCTAAAGTTAATTTTGACAATTTAGATTTAAAAATTAGAATTGTAATTTTGGTCGTATTAATTCAACAAGATGATTTTAAAGGAAAAAAATGTGACAATAATTTTATATTTTGTAATTTCTTATATATTTTGTTGTTGATCATTGTAAGTGTATGTTTAATCATTTTTATTTGAGTTCTTTTATATTTAACCCATTTATTTTATCAAAATATTTCTTAAAATGTTTAGCCATTTGTTTAATTAATTAAACTTCTTTATAAACAAATTAAAATACTTAATCACACAACAACAATTCTTGTACACAATAGAAATAAGTTGTTCTATATCTAGTCGAGATACTTGATGAAAATATGTTTTCATTGTGTATATGGAGGAAATAAAAACCAAAAAACATATTTTTGTTGTGCATCTAGGTTTATTACATAGAAAAACTTATTCTCGTTATGTATTATTAGTTTACACCCCCTTTTATATAACGAAAATGTGTTATGTACTTTGTCGGTTGTTTGACCTATCTTGCAAATAATTTTTTTTATAAAGACCTTGTGAAAAATCATCTACACCTTTTAAATGTTGATAAATGGGCCAAGTTTATAAATATATGACTATTCACTCATCCTTCATTTATTAAAGGCATTTTATTTTTGTTGCGCTGGTATTATGTCTCTGATTCTTGAAAGTTATGACTTAGATTTGAGATTTTCTTATGAGATAACATTATGTTTTATCCTTATAGAAGAAGTTAATCAAGATCATACAATGTTTGTTACTTTAATTATCATCCTAACACATTCAAAGGTGATATACTTTATTCTCTTCTATTTTATACAAACTCTTATATTCTAACTCCTTATTGATTAATGATATTTACCTCTATCAAAATTATTATTAATTAAATTCATACCTTGAAGGTTTAAATTCAAATATGTTGTTCAAGTGGTAATAGCAATGCCATGCCAAGCTGAAAATTTGTTGTCAATTGAAAAATATAGAATGCAGCTAATGGTAGTGGATTCAACAACTAGAATTCATGTTTTTATAACTGTCAAGGATGGGGTTAAAACAAATTTTAACTTGTTTTTTTATTCTAGGATTGTTGGCACCAATACACTTCATGCACTTATAGTTTATACTCAAGTGATGTTACACTTTACTATTCAATGACTATTATTGTGTTCAATTTGTATTCTTGGCAATTTTCTACACTAGGCGTACAAAAAAATTTCAATTTTTCCTAATTACATCATTATCTATTTATTTGTTCGTGTTCAATTTAGTTTATCTGTTTCCTATTTATATCATTGTGATAAATGGCAATAAACCATTTTTTATGATTATCCAAGCTTTAATGGGTTGACTAGGAAGCTAAATACATTAGTTAGAGTAACATGGAGTAAATGGTGCTTTAAGAAATCTACTATGGGTTTGTGTTTGCCTCAAATCATTATGTGTCTAAAGTTTATGTATGAGGCAATTGATACTTTGCAATATTGACTTCAAAATAGTAGGTGATACACTACATCTTATTGATTTATGTTATTTACCTCTATCAATGCTCAGAGAAGGATGATAAACAAATTATTTGGAGTAAATTGGGGGTAAAGGGTGCTTTAAAAAATCTATCATGGGTTCATGTTTGTCCCAAATCATTTTGTGTTTCTAAAGGTAATGTATGGGGAAATAGATACTTCCCAATATTTGACACTAAAATAGTGGGAGATACATGACATCCTATTTTTTTTTTGTAGGAGATAATGTATGGGGTATTGATATACTTTATTTTCTCCATTTTTGTTCACACTCTTAACTTCTAACTCTCTATTGATTTATGCTATATACATTTATCAACCTTATTAGTGTTAACTAAATTCATATGTTGAATGTGACTATTAAATTCAAGTGTGTTGCTCAAGTAGTAGTAATAAAACCATGTCAAGTTGAAAATCTATTGTCTCATATTGAGAAATCTAGAATGCAACTAACACTAGAGGGTTTTTAAAGGTAGTATCCATGCTATTATAACTCTCAATGATGGAATTAAAACAAATTTTAACTTGTATGTTGATTTTGGATTCTTGGCACCAATACACACAATGCACTAATAGATCTTCTCAAATAATGTTAAACTGTTACTATTTTCTATTTGTATTTTGGCTATTATCTATACTAGGCATAGAAAAAAATACAATTTTGTTTAATTGTTTCGTTATTTGTTCGTGTTTTGTTTAGCTGATTCATTTTCTATTCTTGTCTTCATGATAAATGGAGGAAAACTCTTTTCAATGGTTATTCAAGAATTGATGGGTTGAAAGAAAGCTAAACATATTACTTTGAGTAAATGGAGGAAATGGTGCTTCAAAAAATCCACCATTGATTTATATGTGTCTCAAATTATGTTGTATCGCTAAAGCTAATGTATGAGATACTAGATATTTTGCAATATTTGAAACTAAAATAGTGAGAGATACATGACATTCTTTTAAATTTAAATATGTAAATAAAATGCACAAATTATATATGTATATTTTGGTGACAAATTTTTCATGTACATATATAAAAAATTTAATATTATTACTACTAAAATTATTCATTATCTTGTCTCATTGACTTGTGTCGGTCTAAAGTTAATTTTGATGATCCAACGTTTAAAAATTAGAATTATATTTTGGATCGTATTAATTTAACAAGAGATGATTTTAAAGGAAGAAGATTTGACAATGATTTTATATTTTGTATTTTATATTTTGTTGTTTAACATTATTTTTGTATTTTTTTAATTTGAGTTATTTTGTATTTCATCCATTTATATTTATCAAAATATTTATTAAATTAAGTGTTTAACCATTTATTGAATTAATTAATCAATTTAGTTTGAGTTATTTTATATTTTACCCATTTATATTTATCAAAATATTTCTTAAATTAAGTGTTTAATCATTTATTAAATTAATTAAACTCCTTTTTAAACAAATTAAAATACTTAATCATACAACAATTGTAACGACCCGACACATCGCTACTGTATCGCTAACTCTTAAACATGCCATTAACATGTTTTAATTGAAAATCCCTTTAATTTAATTATGAAAACAATAGTAAATTTTCGCAAGCACATAATAATTATCATCATAAAGTAGACACATAAATAAGATACGTATAAGATATCTTGAATATATATATATATATATATATATATCAAACGTAGTTTAGACGTAGGTAGAATTAATCATGTCTAAATATATATGTTTCTCAAAAGAAAGAAGAAATTATACAACAACGGGTAATCTTTCAAAACACGACACATGACCGGGGTCTGATCCAACGTCATCCCGGCAACTCGGCGGCTCCAACCAAAATAAATCATCTTCCCAGTCACCTACTGCTGTCTGTCTGCTCACACGAACACGGTTCGTTATCATTACAGATACCAAACCACAGGGTACAACAAAGGAAATGTGCGTTTATCATGTTAAATAACATGCAATAAATAACATCAGTTAAGGAAGGCAATCTAAGCATCACAACATTTCCACAATATCCAAGCATTTCATCACGCAACCAACATGGGCAGTCATTCGACAACATTCCACAAGTCAACTTATAATGCCTAGCATGATGCATGCTCCTGACTCATCTTTTAGCATGCAATGTGGTACCATCCCAGAAATAGTCCATCCCTGTGGTCATGATGATGAAATAGCTTGTCAGGGTCACTCTATCATGCACAGGCTGCTCCCCTAGTGGTGATCATCCCTGGGTGTCAGAAGGAGTTCCTAACAGACATGGCCCCCTAGTATCTCGGTACCCTACAACCAATCATCCTATTTTTGTCATGCAAATGTAGTATGTCCCATGGGCACCATCAATGCATGACCCGACCAGGAACAATTCCTTCCTGGCTAGGAAATCTGTCATGCACCCCCCATGTACGTACATACACTTCCATCATGCATATGTAGTATGTCCCATGGGCACCATCAATGCATGACCCGCCCAAGAACAATTCCTTCCTGGCTAGGAAATCCGTCATGCACCCCCATGTACATACATACCGCCCCAATCACGTGCTGCCCCAACATGGGCTCATCGATGCACTAACCGTGGTCCTTGCAAGGTTAACCACCCAATCCAGGCATCTCACGTGTCTATACATAACATATCACCATGACACCATCAATGTATGACCTGGCCAGGAACAAATCCATCCTGGCTAGGTAATCCGTCATACACCCCCATGGGTATCTATGTATAGCCACTCGCATTCGATAACCATGGGCACCATCAATGCATGACTCGGTCAGGGACAAACCCGTCCTGGCTAGGTAATCCGTCATGCACCCCCCATGGTATCAATGCACATATCATCATCTCAAGCCATCAGATAAGCAAACCTTAACTGTTCTCAACATAAACTCATACGTTCCTTACTTTCACGTCATTCACAAACACCACATAAACTAGTGAGCCGGTGTAAAGTATTAGGTGTCCAGGTGATGGAGGTTCATGGCAAGCTAAAGGTCTAGAATGAGAGCTTAAAGCACTTCCTTTGGTGAGCTTAAAAGGACCAATGACAAGAGCTAGGACTCAAGCACTTCAAGACTACATTCAAGGTAACTTGGGCAAGCATGAAGATGCACACCAACTCAAGGATGACAAGAGCTGGATTTTGATGTCTCAAGTCCAATTTAATTCAATAAATTCCACCACTTGTTAGAAGAAATTCAATACAAACACTTGTAAATAGTTTTTTCACTGTTTTAATCGATTATTTTGGGTCTGTAATCGATTACAGCATTTCAGTTTCATACAGAAACAAGATCTTATTGTTTTAATCGATTAAATGGCATATGTAATCGATTATTTCAAGCCTTGACTGCTTTAATCAATTACAAGACATTTGTAATCGATTACATAAGCCTAGAAAGGGTAAATAACTCTATTTTAATCGATTACAAGTGCGAATTAATCGATTATTTCAGTTTGAAACTACACTGCACCTGTTAGGGAAGCCAAGAGTCACTTGAGGAAAGCTTGCACTTCAAGCTTCATTTAGGCTTCATTTCAATTTGCATTTTCCTTACATTTAGTGACATTTAGCTTGTAATTTCGTGGCCTATATAAGGTGCCAAAACTGAATGTAACTAACTTTGGTTCATTAATACAATTTTGAAAATTGTTGTGAGAGTTTCTCTCTTGTTCTTGTTCAAGAACTTCTTGAGTCTTATCAATGGCTTCCCAATGCTATTGTGGTGATTCTTCCTAGACTTATTGGAGAGCTTCTCCATGGTGTCTTCACCTTCATCCCTAACCTTTCTTCCATCTTCTGTTTCTACAATTATAAACTCCTAAACAACCCCAATTTCAAGAAATGCTGGAAGCTTGTGTGTTCTTGAAGTTTGCTTGAAGATTGGGTTCTATTGCAAGGTAGATTTGGGAAAACTTAATGGCTATGGGTTCAGCTGTTACATCATCGGGTTGGCACCTAGATATAAAAACTTTAAGTAAGAATCTGAACAAGGTCGGATGAGGGCGGACGAGGTCAGACAAGGTCGGACAAGGGCGGATAAGGTCAGACAAAGGCGGTCCTTGGGTTTTATAGAATACCAAGGACGGACTCAGCACTATGCAATCGATTACATAAGCATTGTAATTGATTATAACAGACAGCGCTTGCTTTGACACAATAGGCAAGAATTTTAATTGCATTAAAAGTCACAAACTTGCACAAGGTTGTCCGGGTTACGAATGCTGAGTAAGGGGACCCGGTAGCTTCTCAAAGAAAGGAAGCGAGCTCATCCGAGTAAGGGAAACCCGGTAGCTTTCAAAGGAGAGATACGAGCTCTACCGAGTAAGGAAACCCGGTGACTCACAAAGAAAAGGTACGAGCTCTACCAAGTAAGGAAACCCGGGGGCTCACAAAGAAAAGGCTTGAACTCAGTAGTTCTCAAGAGAATAAACCATCCCAGGTGAGGAACCCGGTATCTCTAAAGAAAAGGAAATGAGCTTAACAGCTCTAAAGAAACAACCCCAGGTAAGGGACGCAGAATATTGACATCCGCCAACAGAGGACTACAAAGAGTCACGTCCCACATGTATATATGCATGATACGTAAGAAGCTCAGCCCGGCATACCCAACCCGGTATCTGGAACCTTCACAAACATAAGTAAAAAGTGTTTTAGGAGTTTACAACATCAAAAATACCAACTTCACATACATGCACGGGGAGTTCTTACACATCAACTCTCCCCACAAGAACACCATCAAACTCTTCACGCAAAACTCCCACCAACAAACATAAAACATATCACGTTCCATTCATTAAAAGACAGCTTTTCTGGAAAACAACACACAACAAGGATATGCAGTCATCCTCATAGTTGGACTCCCCAGCCCCCAACTATGGTATCTAAATTTGTTATCAATGTAATAAACTCTCCTTACCTAACCATGAGTTCGTTCTTCAGTCTAGTGGTGCTGAAACACTATCCTCTGAAGCATGACCGTGTCTGTTCTCTTTCAAACCTCATGAAGGATATTTGTAGGTTTCTGCTCCGATCACGAGGTTCCTCTTGACGTAGGGGTTCTGTGGCAGCTACGGTGGTCCTTGGGGGTTGAAGGTGATACATAAGGGTTGAGAAAGAGAGGTTTCTGGGTGTGGGTAGGTTTTAGAGAGAAAAGGAGAGAAAGGCGCAAAGAAGAAGAAAAGAAGTGAGCTTCCGCTGCACACTCTGATGCCTATATACACAACTGACAAGACATGTCCCCTTTTACGTGCATGCACAGCAACCGTAGGCCAGCTAAGTTGACTTTAGCCTAACATCCATCAAACACACATACCAATACAAAAATCACTCAAAACAGCAATTACCAAAATAAATCAATAATCAAGCAACATAACACACATCAAACATCCGACTCAGCAACTCGAAATTCCAGGGTGTTACAACAATACTTATACAAAACAAAAATAAGTTGATGTTATGTATCTAGTCAAAATATTCAAGGAATTTTTTTTCATTGTGTATAAGTTGAAAGATTAATTTTTATGCATCCAAGATGCATTACTCTTGATGTTATGGAGTAACAAAGGTATTTTACATCTATTATCAAGTACAACAATATCTTTTTATATTATTTGTTTGGTTTGATCGCACTTGTGATCCAACCAATGTTTATTCTTTCTAATAAATTTCATGTGCTTCTTCAAACAAAAATTACTATCTTATAAGTATATTGTTGAAAAAATTAATAATTATTATGAAAAAATTATGAACTAACAATATAAAATAGGTTTACACAATAATTCAATCAGAATAACACTAATCAACTAATAACTAATATTATTTATTGATTAAAAAGTAAAAACAATCAATTATGCATTAAAAATTTATTGACTTTTATAATAACTAATCAAATGATGTTACACTTTCCTATTCAATGGTTGTTATTGTTTTCAATTTATATTCTTGGCAATTATTCACAATAGGCACATAAACAAATATTTTAGTGTAAAAAATTCAGTTTAGCTAATTATTTTTTTGTTCTCGTAATCATGAAAAATGATAGGAGACCTTTTTTTTATGGTTATCCAAGCATTTATGAGTTGACAAGGAGCTAAATAGATTACTTGAAGTAAAATGGAGTAAATAGTGCTTTAGGAAATTCAACATGGGTTTGTGTTTGTCTCAAATCCTTATGTGTCTTTAAAGCTTATGTATGAGAGAGTAGACACTTGTCAATTTTTGACACTAAAATAGTGGAGATACATGGTATCCTTTTAAATGTAAATGTGTAAATAAAATTATAAACTACATATGTATATTTTGGTAAGAAATGTGCTTATATATATATATATCAAATATTTAATATAATTACTATTAGGATTATTCATTATTATGTTGTCTCATTGACTTGTGCTAGTAAAACTAATGTCAATGATTTATATTTATATTTTGGGTTGTATTAATTGAACATGGTGATTTTAAAAGAAAAAGACTTGCTGATGATTTTATGTTTTATGTATTCTTCTATATTTCGTATTTTGTTGTTGAACATTGTTGTGTATATAAATGATCATTTTAATTTGAGTTATTTTATATTAAACACATTTATAGTTACCAAAATATTTCTTAAATTAAGTGTTTAACTATTGATTTAAATAATTAAACTCATTTTTTAACAAATTAAAATACTTAATCACACACAAATGCTCTTATACATAAACAAAAATAAGTTTTGGTTATATATCTAGTCGAGATACTACATGAAAACATATCTTCATTGTGTATATGGGTGAAATTGATATAGGACTATCCAAGGATCATGAAGTTCTAGAAGCACTCCATGAATTGAAGGGTCCACTGACAAGGTCCAAAGCCAAGCTTCTTCAAGAAGAGATGACCAAGATAATCATAGTGGAGATGCTTGGTTTAAAAACTGCCCCTTATCCTAAACCTTATAAATTACAATGATTGAGTGACAATGGTGAGTTGGTGGTGGATAAGCAAGTGTTGCTTACATTCTTCATTGGCAAATATGTGAATGAAGTGCTTTGTGATATGGTTCCCATGGAAGCCAGCCATGTGTTGTTTGGTAGACCTTGGCAATATGATAGAGATGTAGTACAAAATGGGGTCATCAATCGATACTTTTTCCTTCATAAAGGTAAAAAGGTAGTTCTCTCACCTTTGTCTCCAAGTGAGGTGTGTGAGGATCAAATAAAAATGAGATTGAAAAGAGAAAAAAAAAAAGAAAATCAAAGAAGAAAAGAGTCTTTTGAGAGAGAAAAGCCAAAAAGAAAAAGATGGCAAAAAGAGTGAAAAGAGAGAACAAAAAAAGAGAGATAAAAAGAGTGAAAAAATAGTAATAAAAGAAAGTTTGTTCATCAAATCTAAGGAGGTTAAAAGAGTGATGCTAGCTAGACAACAATGTATTTACTCAATACCAATTATATGTACTTGTCTTCTAGTGCCCTTGAGTTGCCTCAAGGTTTTGATACACTTTTAAAGGAGTTTAAAGATGTCTTTCCACAAGACATACCCCATGGCTTGCCTCCTTTAAGAGGAATTGAGCATCAAATTGATCTTGTTCTGGGAGCTTCACTTCCTAATAGGGCTGCCTATAGGAGTAATCTAAAAGAGACCAAGTAGATTCAAAAGCAAGTTGAAGGGTTGATGCAAAAAAGTTGGGTGAAGGAAAGCTTGAGCCCATGTGCAATGCCGGTCATCCTAGTCCCTAAGAAAGATGGCAAATGGAGGATGTGCATGAATTGTAGACCCATCAACAACATCAGTGTGAGGTATAGACATCCTATCCCTAGACTTGATGATATGTTGGATGAACTTCATGGTTCTTGTGTTTTCTCCAAAATAGATTTGAAAAGTGGTTACCATCAAATTAGAATGAGAGAAGGTGATAAATGAAAAACTGCTTTCAAAACTAAGTTTGGACTTTATGAGTGGTTGGTCATGCCTTCTGGCTTAACCAATGCACCAAGCACTTTCACGCGACTCATGAACCATATTTTGAGGCACTTTATTGGCAAATTTGTGGTTGTTTACTTTGATGATATCTTGATTTATAGTTTAACAATGGATGACCACTTATACCATGTTAGGAGTGTCTTGGATGTGCTTAGACATGAAAACTTGTTTGCTAATAGGGATAAATGCACATTTTGCACTGATCAAGTTGTGTTTTTAGGTTTTATTGTGAGTGCTAAGGAAGTCTAAGTGGATGATGAGAAAATTAAGGCTATTAGAGATTGGCCAACACCCAAAAATGTGAGTGATGTAAGGAGTTTTCATGGATTAGCTAATTTTTATAGAAGATTTGTTAAAGAATTTAGCACCATAGCATCTCCATTAAATGTCATTGTTAAGAAAAATATGGTATTTAAGTGGGAAAGTGAACAAGAGAATGCTTTCAATGAATTGAAGGAAAAGTTGACAAATGCACCCACTTTTGCTATTCCAAAATTTTCAAAATATTTTGAAATTGAATGTGATGCATCCAATGTTGGCATAGGTGCTATTTTGTTACAAGAAGATCACCCAATTGCTTATTTTAGTGATAAACTTAAGGGTGCTATTTTGAATTATTCCACCTATGACAAGGAGCTATATGCACTTATTAAAGCTTTGCAAACTTGGCAACACTATCTCCTTTTTAAGGATTTTGTGATTCATAATGACCACGAGTCACTCAAACATTTGAAAAACCAAGGAAAGCTTAATAAGAGGCATGCCAAATGGGTAGAGCTCTTGGAAAAATTTCCTTATGTGATTAAACACAAGCAAGGCAAGGCTAATGTCATGGCCGATGCACTTTCAAGGAGATATGCTTTCATCTCCATGCTTGAAACCAAGATGTTTGGATTTGATCACATAAAGGACTTGTATTCACAAGACCATGACTTCTCTAACTTATTTAAGTTGTGTGAAAAGAGGTCTCACCAAGGGTTCTTTAGGCATGACGGATGCTTGTTTAAAAATAAAAGATTGTGTTTGCCTCAAAGTTCTTTGCATGAACTCATGATTTGTGAAGCTCATAAAGGGGAGTTATGAAAAACAATATGAACACACACAATAATCAAAAGGGGTGAATTGATTCAAACTTGGCCTTTTAAAAAAAAATTAAAGAATCAGAGTAATAGGATCTTTATCACAATTAAATCAAGAAAGCTTCAATCAATCAAAATTACTTAGCTAAAGAAAACAATTACAAAAAATTTCACTTGTTAAGTAACAAAGATTTCACCAAGAATCATAGATTGAGATAGCAAGAAGAGATTAAAGAAAGTAATCAACACAAGAACTTATACTGGTTCACCTCTCAACAAGAGAAGCTACATCTAGTTGCTTCTAACCAAAACTTGATTAGAGTTCCACTATTCACAAAATTCAGTTCTTACAAGCTTACAACAATCACCCTTAATCAACCCTAGATTAAGAACAAAAATCTAAAACCCTTTTAGAATCCTAGTGATTAAGACATAGAGAATCCTTCTCTACTCTTCCCTCTAGAGAAACTCACTATAGAAAAGCTTTAAGAAACTTTTGTAATAGTTACAAACAACCAAAATTCTAAAACGAAATTACAAGCATAGTTAATGGAGAGAGACAACCTGATGATTCAATGAATATGAATGAATATGATTTACCAATCAGGTTTGAAAACAAGTTTCAAAACCTCTTCTCCAAACACTTCTTGAAAATCTTGCCCAAGAAAAATTCTTTCAATGCAACATGAAGTTTTGGAATTTGTGGGACAAGAGTTTAAGAACTTAGAATATCCTTTCTCACTTTTAGAAGGCTTTTGAAAACAATGAAAATTTCGTAGAGTAGTGTGTTGTAATTTTCAAAAGACCCAACAACTATTTATAACAAACTGTTGTAACTAAATGTAATCAATTAAATTGCCATTGTAATCAATTAAAACCCCCAATGTAATCTATTCAAAACAAATTTAATCGATTAAAATGTTCTTCAGTTTTCTGGAAAAGATATATGAGCAAAGTAATTGATTAATTCGTCCTATAATCAATTACTACAGGGATTCTCTTTTTCATAAACATGTTTAGTAATCAATTACAGATAAATGGTAATCGATTAACACAGTCAGGACTTGTTCTGTGTTTACACAGTGTAATCGATTACTTAATGCCTGTAATCGATTATTTTGTTCTTCATGACTCAAGTAATAGATTACCAAATTGTGGTAATCGATTAAGGCAGTGTAAAATTAGTTTTTCCAAAAACTTAAACCATGAGTACTTTGGCTTTTATGCAATCATGAGTGCTTTTACACAAGACATGTGCTTTTTATAAAACCATGAATGCAAGCCAATGAATGATGTTTATGCAATGTACTGGATCATAGGATGAAACTCTTATCCATCTAAGAATTACATATGCCTTCAATTGAATGGCATGTAAAAGCTAAAACTTTTCTTTGATTAAGATCCTCAGCAACTTGATCCTCTTCAAGCTCCCCTTTTTTGGCTTTGATGATGCCAAACTTTAATTGAACATATGTAGCCTTCATGTTCTTTTAACGGATAAATGCTAGGAGCTTTTTAACTTGATATCTAAAATCAATTCAGCTTTTTGTCAAGAACAAGTATCAAGTATACGTTGCATAAACAATGTATATTCATTATATTGCTCCCCCTATCTTAGGTAATTTGATATTAAGTTCATATTAGATCAATAAACACTTCAAATTAAATCAGATATTTAATTGCACTTGCATATTCTTAATGTTCATTTTTCTCCCCCTTTTGGCTTATGAAGGAGGTCCAAGACAAGCCAAAGGCCTTGAAGGAGAGCTTGAAGCACTTCCTTTGATGAGCTTCAAAGGACCAATGACAAGAGCTAGGATTCAAGCACTTCAAGATCACATCCAAGCTAACTTGAGCAAGTATGAAGATGCACATCAACTCAAGGATGACAAGAGCTGGATTTTGATGTCTCAAATCCAATTTAATTCAATAAATTCTAGCACTTGTTAGAAGAAATTCAATAAAACAATTGTAAATGGGTTGCTACTGTTTTAATCGATTATTTTAACCTTGTAATCGATTACAGCATTTCAGTTGCAAACACGAACAAAGGCCTTACTGCTTTAATCGATTAAATGGCTAGTGTAATCGATTATTTCAGTTCTTGACTGCTTTAATCGATTACAAGAGCGAATTAATCGATTATTCCAGTCAGAGGTTGCAACTACACATGTTTGGGAAGCCAAAGGTCACTTAGGGAAAACTTGCACTTCAAGCTTCATTTAGGCTTCATTTCAATTTGTATTTTCTTACATTTCAGTGACATTTAGCTTGTAATTTCATGGCCTATATAAAGTTCCAAAACTGAATGTAACTAACTTTGGTTCATTAATACAATTTCTGAAAATTGTTATGAGAGTTTCTCTCTTGTTCTTGTTTAAGAACTTCTTGAGTCTTATCAATGGCTTCCCAATGCTATTGTGGTGATTCTTCCTAGACTTATTGGAGAGCTTCTCCATGGTGTCTTCACCTTCATCCCTAACCTTTTTTCCATCTTCCATTTTCTGCAATTTAAACTTCTAAAACAGTCCCAATTCAAGAAATGCTGGAAGCTTATGTGTTCTTGAGGTTTTCTTGAAGCTTGGATTCTATTGCAAGGTAGATTTGGGAAAACTTAATGGCTATGAGTTTAGCTGTTACATCAGCTTATCAAAGACAAAATATGCTAGTGAGAACAAATAAGCAAGGAAGATAGAAACAAAAAAAACAAACAATTTTACTCATTAACCATAAAGATAATTTTATTCGTTAATCATTAGGTGTAGTACAAAAAAAAATAATATCAAAAGTTTCATAACAACTGAAAATAAGAAAGCAGAAACACCATAAGCAAACAATCAATTAGACAATTACATCAATCTAGACTAGAGAATGTTAGAATCATTGAGAGCCATCCTAGTCTCTATGTTCTAGCCTAGAGGTAATTTCTTCCAAGGAATAATTTGTTTCAGCTCTATGCTCATGATGCAAAGCCAGCACAACATCCAACTTTTGAATCTTTAAGGATTCAAAAGGTGTCCATTGTTGTTGTGCAGGACCAGCTCCAGCATCCTCTTTGTAATATCCTCAAAATTATATCTTGAGCTTATATTTATGATTGAATTATGGAAGTTTAATGATAGTTGGATACAAAAAGAATAGGATCAAATTTATTTGAACATAAGCTGCCCAAAACTATCCATTTTTGCCACCCGAATTGAGAAATTTATTTCTCTCTCAATTATTATCCAAATGAGGTGTATGATATATGGAATTAAATATATAGATGTCTAATGGAACATATAAAAAATTCAGATAAATATAGTTTGTGTACTGCTTGCAGTAACTAAAACATTAAGAGATGTCAACATGGAAATTCTCAGCTTGTTCGCAGTTTTGGAGTCTAGATTAAAAATGTTATAGCTAGAGTTTTAAAACTCCAAATAAGGCATGTGATACCTTGTTAGAAATATTAGGGAGTCTAGTTTAACACACTAAAAGATGAGGATTTATGGGTTAGTAGATTGGTACATAAAAATATAAAGAACGAACCATGTGTTGTAAAACATTTTTTTTAGAAAAATCTAGTCTTGGAAACTTGTAGCTCCTAGAATTTTGGCACAAAGGCTAGAAGATTCAGCCTAAATTTGGACCAATCAAAAGTTCATAAATACTCCTAAAGCTTTTGACATGCTTTAGCCATATAAATATGCCTGGCTAAGTGATCTAATAGAAAGAAATTTGGTAAACCCAAAGTCAAGGTGAAGTCAATGAATAAGACAAGCTGCCCAAGATTCTTGAACACTCTTTTTAGGACTAGCCATGTGGCAGCTACTTAACTTAAGAGCAAGATATAATCTCAGCCAAGAGCATAAGGACCAATCAGATTTTGTATTTTGAAATAAACCCCACATAGCATGGACAGCCAAGCTTAGGAAATCATTGCTTTTAGAAAATAAACACCAAATTGAAAGTGCAACTACTGGTATATATGTACAGCCATAGGTATGTATGCCTTAGGTGAATCAAATAAACAAAATCAAGCTTTAGGAAGCCATCCACGTGCACATATGCCATTAATGAAGGGAATATTGGCAATGATGATTAGATAAGGAGAATCAAGATATTTTCTTAGTTTGTAATGGCTTAGTTAACCTAGAACTTAATTAAGTACTAACTAAGTTTCTTTCTAACCAATTACCTTCCATCCTAACTAAATCAATTAGTATAAATAGATTATAACATCCCAAAAAAATATGCACGTAAGGCTATCCCCCAAAACTCACGGCCAAATTGCTTTCCTTTGCATTTTATTCACTTCCTCACTTCCTACCTCCTTTGTTGCTCCAAACCGTGACATCTTCTACCACCACACCCATTAGTTAATTTCTTCTTTCAAGGCTTCATTTCCTAGAGGATTTTCCAAGGAATACAGCCCTTACTTCATTCCATTTCAAAAATCAAACTCACTTGAGGTAGGCTAGGCTTCAATCTTTAGTTAAGAATTTATTTGGACTAATTTGCATGCTTAAATGTACAGATTTATGGCTATTATTTAGGCTGAAATTTCATGTCATTTGAAGGTTATTTTATTATGTGAAAATGTTGACTTAAACCATAGGAAAGGTGATGATTTATAGGCTGAAATATTAGGGATGTTTGGAATGATATTTGATGATCTTTGAAAGTGATTTTGATGATGTTTGGGTTGTTTGTTCATACTATTATCATACGACTGTTTTGAATTATATTCTAGAAGTAGAGGTTGAATGGTATGTAGTTAAATGGTTCAAATGCTTGAGTGATTAAATTTTGAGAATGAAGTAGTAAGGTGGTAGGTAAAAGGAGATTAAGATGCATGCTAGGTTATAATTTTCTTGTGAAGGTTCAAAAGAATTAGAAATTATTTGAAAAATATATTGTGGTTATTAGGTAGATTACTAACATGATTTCTCTGTAGCTTAAGGATACTCAATGGTCATGCCTAAGTTGGTAATGATCTTACTTAAATAAGGTATGATGGTTTAACCATACTTGTGGTACATATGATGTTATGGTAAAAATATTTTTCCATAAGGTGGTATGTATTTTACTTATGGATTTTATTATGGATGGATTTTGATTGATGATATGTTGATTCATGTTTCCAAGTCCAGTACGAGATTTGCGAAACAGAATTTGATACTACATACAATACAATATGTAGTGACCAGGTGCAAATACATGGAATAAATCATGCATGTTTACATAAGACGGCCGCAGCTTCTACATCCAGTACGAGGTGTAGCTACATACAGTATGATATGTAGAGGCCATGTGCACCCTAGGAAAATTCATTCATACATTCATATGGTTTGCATAATTGTTTTATGGATGCATTTGAATATATTGATGATTTTACTAACGTACTAACGTGTTTGGTGGTTTAGTTTTGCCTACTGAGAAATTTTATTTCTCACTAGATTTGTTTCATGTTTTATTTTAGATGGCCTCAATCATCATTTTCCTTTATGCATTAGATTTGGGGTGGTACATCGATGAGGAGAGGAACTGTTATGTCATAACCATGCACCTAGTTATATGCGCATATATTTATTTTGGCACTCATTTTCCAGTTTCTGTACTTAATGGACTGTTTAATCCTAATGACTCATTCCTATAGTTTGCTCCTGCCTATCCAAACCCACCCATGGAACCAATCAATTTGGTCAGTGAAGAAGAGAGCATTGGAGAGAACTTCTGAAACGAAGACATGGGTTGTAGGTTTTTGTAAATAAATAATAATCCTAACTAGGGTGACTGAGGTGTTTTCTAGTAGTTAAGTTCTATGGTGTATTAAAAGTGAGGTAATTGAAAGAAATGACCTATGTAACAGTGGACTGTGGCTACTTATACATATATAAATATATATATATATATATATCAGTTTAACAACTTCTATAAGTTATACATTTTAGAATTTATACTAGAATTCATTCAGTACAAAATAAAATAGTAATAAGAATTATCTAACGATTCTTAAAAATTTAACCCTAATAAAAATATAATATCTAGAATAATTTTAGGTCGTTACACTCTTCCTCTTCAACTTTTTCACCTTCATTAGCTCCCTCTTGTGGAGCTTGTTCTCCAGCCATTAGCCACCCATTGGGTGTCTTTATCAAGCCCAGCTTGTTGAGGTGTTTTCCAGTGATAAGGTTGGTGATGTTTGTGGTGTTGTCTACTATCTCATTAGAGACATCAATCTTAAAATAGTCTATAAACCTTGAAATTAATACAGCATATGGAAATTGATAGTTGATTAACCTAGTAGATTTCAGCATTGTCTCCACAAAAACAAGAACCAAGTTAATCTGAGTTGAAGTCTTCATGCCATGCACCAATTGCAAATCATCATCTGTGATTTATGCATGATTTGTGGACCTAGGGGTAAGAACATAGGTGATTATGTAATGCCGCAACCTATCTTCCCCAGTCATATTTCCAACACCTAAACTTGTCTTCAACCTTGCTTAGGGATTTAATAACATACCTTTGTATTTGTCAATTTTGTTATATCCTCCAATCTCTTCATTAAACCTCCTCACTCCTTCAGAGGACATCCCAGCTACAGCATACCAAACTTCTTCATCAATTACCATAGGAATTCCATTCACTTAGGAATGAAGAAGGCCATCCATGTTGACTTTGGCACAAGTGTAGAACACTTTGACCAACTCAGGGTAGAATTCACCCTTCAATTCAAGGAATTTCTTCAATCCTTGAGCCTCTAGCATAGTAGGGAATTGAAATCCCTCATTGATAAACCAGTCAAGCTCTAAGTATTTGGGTGGCATGACTAGCTTAGTACCATTGAATTGCATATAGTTCATTCTCTCAGTTTCATTAGTGAACTAGGTAGAGAGTCTGTTCACAGTAGCATTTGAGGATTCTCTAGCTTCCCTCTTACTGGTTTTGGTTCTTTTTGGTGTAGATAGATTTGACATGGTGGTTGGGTTGAAGAAAAGAATGACAAAAGATAGGTCAGTGACAAAGAGGAGAAAAACATAGCACAAGGATGATTCTGTGTTGCTTGAGAGAGAAAGAAATCAGATGTGAGCTGATTCAACTTTGAAGACTGTATTTATAATAGTGTTGTAGGTTAATCTTGAATTTCAAAATACCATGTAACAACTTATTTCATTTTTCAAGGGGTTAAATAACACTTACATAAATTTGAATTTGAATTAAGATAAGATATGTCAGTTAGGATTTTTGAAAATTGTGCAATTTTTGCTGAAACGCCATAGATAATTGATTACATAAGCTTAGTAATCGATTATTCCAGTGGTTTTCAATTTTTTTAAAATAGCTATGTACATCAAGTAATCGATTAATACAACAGTGTAATTGATTACTTCAGTGAATTTCTGTTTTAGAAATAGCTTTCAAATAACAAGTAATCGATTAATATGTTGCGTAATCAATTACAACAGAAAATTTTTCATTTTGAAATGCATTTTTAAGTATTAATTAATCGATTACATAAGCTTGGTAATCGATTACTCCATAGATCTTTTGTCTCTAAAATCCTTTTAAACCACAAATAATGATTAATTTGTGTAGTAATCGATTAAAACAAAGAATTATGCAGTATGAACAGTGTTTTTTTTATCAGATTTCGAATTTCAATCACTTGTGATGCATGGTCAATTTTGATTGCATATCATGTAGTCAAACAAATCATAGGCATGCTATCATATATTAGATTCATCAAGAATTCCTAGCATGTTCCTAAGATCATAGAATCTATCTCTAGATAAGGGTTTTGTAAAAATATCAGCCAATTGATTGTTAGTATCAATATACTTAATTTTGATGTTATCCTTTTGGATGTGATCCCTAAGAAAATGATGTCTGATCTCTATGTGTTTTGTCCTAGACTGCATGACTAGATTCTTTGATAGATTTATTTCACTTGTGTTGTCACACAGTAGGGGAATTTCATTCATCTCTACACCATAATCTTGGAGTTGTTGCTTAAGCCACAAACTTTGTGCATAGCAACTTCCAGCAGCTATGTACTCAGCTTCTGCTATTGAGAGAGCAAAACATGCTTGTTTCTTGCAATGCCATGAAATTAATGAACTTCCCAACAAGTGGCATGTTCTACTGGTGCTTTTCCTATCAAGTTTGCATCCTGCAAAATCAGAATCTGAATAATCAATTAAATTTAGTGATGCACCTTTTGGATATCAAAGACTAACTTTTATGGTTGATTTAAGGTATTTGATTGTTCTCTTGACAGCAATGAGGTGTGATTCCTTAGGATTAGCTTGATATATAGCACACAAGCACACACTTAGCATTATATTTGGTCTACTTGTTGTCAAGTACACTAGAAATCCTATCATTCCTCTATACTTTGATTCATCAACTTTCTTGCCTTTTTCATCTGAGTCAAGATAAGTTGAGGTTGCCATAGGAGTAGCAGCATCTTTGTTTTTCTCCTTGTCAAATTTCTTGATCACTTCAAGGCAATATTTAGTTTGGCTGAGAAATGTTCCATTCTTCATTTGCTTCACTTGAAGTCCAAGAAAGAATTTCAATTCTCCCATCATAGACATTTCAAACTCATTCTGCATAGAGATAGAAAATTACTTGCACAAAGAGTTACTAGTTTAACCAAATATAATATCATCAACATATACTTGAACCAATAAGATATCATTGCCATGCTTCTTAATAAACAAGGTTTTGTCTACTTGTCCGCTTGTGAAAGATTGGCTAACCAAGAAATTGCTCAATCTTTCATACCAAGATCTAGGAGCTTGCTTTAATTCATAAAGAGCTTTCTTTAGTTTAAAAACATGGTTTGAATATTTGAAATCAACAAAACCTGGAGGTTGATCAACATAGATTTCCTCCTCAATATATCCATTTAGAAAAGCACTTTTTACATCCATTTGAAACAATTTAAAATCCATTAAACATGCATATGCAAGTAGTAACCTAATGTCCTCTAACCTTGCTAGTGGAGCATAGGTCTCTTCATAGTCCATGCCTTCCTCTTGATTGTAACCTTTTGCAACCAATCTAGCTTTATTTTTGACTATGATACCACTTTCATCGAGTCTGTTCCTAGAAACTCACTTGGTGCCAATAGGCTTGTGATAAGAAGGTCTAGGAACTAGTTCCCAAACTTCATTTCTCTTGAACTGATTCAGTTCATCATGCATGGCAAGCATCCAATGTTCATCAAGTAAAGCTTGGTCAATGCTCTTAGGTTCAATTTGAGAAACAAAAGTCATATTGCAACAGAGATTTCTTAGTGAAGATCTAGTAGATACTCCCTTAGAAACTTCACCAATTATGTTGTCAAGGGAAAGATCTCTTGTTGTTCTCTAATCTTTTGGCTATTGGATAGGTGTTGATTGTTTCATTTCTGTAATTGGTTCTTCCTTTTCTTTTTCATTTGATTCATTGAGTTGTATATACTCTTCTAAAGGACCTGCATCATTTTCATACTTCTTTTCCTCTTTGGAGGAGTTAGATTCATCACAAATAGCATGAACTGATTCTTCCATGCATATAGTTCTTTTATTGAAGACTCTATATATTTTTCTTTGTAATGAATATCCAAGAAATATGGTTGCATCAGCCTTAGCATCAAACTTGCCAAGTGATTCCTTACCATTATTTAAAACAAAACACTTGCAGCCAAATGCTCTTAAGTGAGAAATGTTTGGTTTTCTTCCTTTATAAAGTTTATAAGGAGTTTTCTTTAAAACAGGCCTTATGAGTAATCTATTCAAAAAAGTGTAGCAAACTGTATTTACTCATCAGCCCAAAAATGTATACGCAAATTTGTCTCATTAAGAAGAGTTCTAGCTCCGTCTTCAAGGGATCTATTTTTCCTATCCACAACACTATTTTGCTGAGGTGTTCTTAGAGCTAAAAAATTGTGTTTGATTCCATTTGTTGGATATAGGGGGAGCAACTTGAAGTTTGAAGCTTAGGACTTGGAAGAATGTTTTGAGCTTTTCACATGCCTTGAACAATGTAATTTAAATTGAAGTGTATAAAGAAGCCAATCTGGTTTAATCGATTACACTACGGTTTAATCGATTATTTGCTTTGATTTTAAATCTGGAAAAGCATTGAAGAACAATTTAATCGATTACCATTACTTGTAATCGATTATATAGTGTCAAAAGAAAAACATGTTTCACTGCTTTAATCGATTACCATTTCTTGTAATCGATTACGTAAGGTTTTTAGAAAAGCTTGTTTCACTGATTTAATCGATTACCATTTCCTGTAATCGATTACACAAGGCTTTTCAGAAATACATGGTTTACTGCTTTAATCAATTACAGCTCATTTTAATCGATTATTTTGTTCGTTGTTCAAACCCAGAAAACAGCATGAACACTTTAATCGATTAAGTGACAATTTAATCGATTACACAAGGCTTTTTAATCGATTATTTGGTGTGTTTAATGGATTATAGTTAGTTACAAAAGCCTGTTATAAATAGGAGTGAGGCTTGGCTTGAAATGAAACTTGAATACTTCGAATTTTCTGAATACACACAAGCCTTCACAAAGTTAGAAAGTGATTTTTTGGGTTAACTAACTTCTTGCCCCACTCTTTAATCTTCATGGGTATTGAATGATTTCTTGGGCAAGAGTTTTCAAAGAAGAATAGGAGAGCATGTTCTGAAATTCACTTTGTTCATTCAACTCTGATTGGTAACACACATGCATTCATATTCATTGGATTATCAGGTTGTTTCTCTCCATTCTCTTTGGGTGTAAATTTGTTTTTGCAATTTTTGTTAATTGGAGCTGTTGTAAATTGTTCTTTGAAGCTTGTACTAGAGTAGTGTTCTCTAGGGAAGAACAGAGTAGTATTCTCTGGTTCTTGTTCACTGGAAGTTTAATAGGGTTTTGGATTTCTTTTCTTTATCTAGAGTTGATAAAGAGTGTTTGTAATAAAGCTTGTAAGAACTGAAATTTATAATAGTGGAACTCTAATCTAGTGTTGATTAGAAGAAACTGGATGTAGCTTCTCTTGAGAAGTGAACCAGTATAAATTTTTGTGTTCATTTTCTATTCCTTAATCTCTATTAATCATCTTGTTCATTTGTTCTTGGTATTTTTATCATTACTCAACAAGTTCTGTTTTGAGCTATTGATTTCTTGAGCTGAGTGGTTTGATTGATTAAAAGCATTCTTGGTTTAAAAGTGATTAAGATCCTTACTCTGATTTTATAAAGAAATTTTAGAAGACCAAGTTTTAACCAATTCACCCCCTTTCTTGATTATTGTGGGTATTCCTATTGTTTTCACCATTTTCTTCACAGAATTTTTCAAAATGCTCATTTTGGAATTCACCACCATGATCACTTCTTATTGAGATAATTTTGCTTCCATTTTCATTTTGAACAAGTTTGGTTAATTTTCTAAAGGCAATGAAAGCATCACTCTTGGATCTTAAAAACAAAGTTCATGTGAATCTAGAGTCATCAACAATTACAAGCCCATGGAAATTACCTCTTAAGCTCATAGTTCTAGAAAGACCAAACAAATCCATATGAAGCAATTCCAGGGGTCTTAAGGTAGAAACAACATTTGTATTTTGAAAATAAATTTTGGTTTGTTTCCCCTTTTAACAAGCCTCACATAGTTTGTGATTTTCAAACTTTAGTTTAGGTAAGCCAATAACTAAGTCTTTTTTAATAAGCTTGTTCATATGATGCATGTTAATGTGACCAGCTCTCCTATGCCATACCAAGATTCATCAACTTTACTTACTAGGCAATTAGTGTTGTGAATGAATGCATGTTCTAAAGTAAGGTAGATATTACCTTTTCTTTTACCTACATGAATAACTTCACCAGATTAACCATCACATATCAAACAGCAATTGTCATTGAATGAAACTTTGAATCCTTTATCACATAGTTGGCTTATACTTAGGAGGTTGTGCTTTAAACCTTCCACATAGAGAACATTTCCCATCTTGGTTTTAAAGTTGTCCCCTATATTTCCTTCTCCAACTATCTTTCATTTGTTGTCGTCGCCATAAGTGACAAATCCTTCATCTTTAAGAATCAAATTTGTAAGCATGGACATGTCACCTGTCATGTGTCTAGAGCATCCGCTGTCAAGATACCATAATGATGATTTTGCTCTTAGACACACATGTAATATTCAAATGAAGTGGCAAAGAAAGGTACCCAATTGAGGTTGGGTCCATAAGGGTTAGTTATTTTCTTTTTCTTTGGAACCCAAATGCAATCTCCATTAGGCACATAAAATCTTCTAGCATAGCACCTATGAGATGTGTGACATTTCTTCATGCGATAGTTACAAGTTACAGGTTTCGGTGCTCTTTCAAAATAAGTCATTTGATTATACTTTGTTTTTGAAAACCTCTTTGATTCTTATGTTTTGGTGGTATCCAAGGATCATGAAGTTCTAGAAGCACTCCATGAATTGAAAGGTCCAATGACAAGGTCCAAAGCCAAGCTTCTTCAAGAAGAGATGATCAAGAGAATCATGGTTGGACTAGTTAACAAGGGCAAGAATGAAGGAATACACAAGGAGCTGAATTGGAGCACCTTGAAGATTATTGGCGAGCTGGCTTAGCGCGATGTCATGGCTTGCTCAGCGTGTCTGTCGCGCTCAGCCCAATTCCTTTAATTAGGCTTAGCGTGCTTGGCTCACTTAGCCCAATTCCTTGGCAGAGAGTGTTTTAGACTTAGCACGATGCTTTGGCTCACTCAGCACGCCTGTCGCACTCAGTCTAATTCCTTGGCAGAGAGTTTTTTGGGCTCAATGCGCCACCTCTGCGGGGACTTTTATAATTTTGTTTATTTTTTGTAATGGGCTTTAATATTACCAAACATAGGCCTAAACTTATGGTTTCAGGAGATTATTAGAGGCTTAGCTCTATAACTACTCAAACTATACTATTTTTGGACAACTTTTGATTAATGAAATTAAGCATTTGCTTGAATTGAAAGTTTAGAGTCTTCTTGGTTCTTGAATGAAACCAATTTGATTCTTATCAAGGAAGTTTTTTTTTGTGGTGAATCCTTCTTTGAATTATCGTTTCGTTACAGATCGTGGCACCATTCATTGTCATTTCTTAATATTCTCCATTTTTCTGTTTAAGTTTCAAACAATAATTCATGAGTCTTGAAGTTTGCAATCCGAAAATGATCCAATCCAAGCATTCATGTTTTGGTAGTCATCATAAATAAAAATGAAAAATACTTTTTCATTGTGTATCTAGGTTTGTTACATGATAAAAACTATTTTTATTATGTACTAGTGTCACAACTTGGCTATGCTTAAGTATATATATGTCTATGACATAAACACATTATTAATTCATAGTAATTTTATTAACACAACCTTTTTTATAAGAAATTTCATTAATTGAAACCAAATTTGACATTGTGTAAAAGTTTTGTAAGAGGGTTACAAAGAGACAAATAATGATACACATAACAACCCCCAACAAAAGATATTTACATTAGCTTCTTTATTAGTTCGTAATTTAACCAAGTCCACCAAAAAATACTTGTTAAGTCCTTTATTTTTCACAAGCTAATCCCATTTAGCATCAGTTGCACGATAAATTACCAAAGATCTCTATGGAACACTTCATATGAAAGGGTCTTTTGGGAATATAAACCTTAAATCGAATGATCGCCCATACTACTAAGAGTCATTTACAGATACGAAGAAAATAGATTTTATAATGTGATATGCTAGCTTTGACTATGTGTTACTAAAAACCATCTCATGACACCTTAAAACTATCTATTGAATTCTCTAATGACACATTGTTGATGTACTGTTTGAAAAAATGACTAAATTATTCCTCTTTTACAAGCCATTTGTTGTAAAACTCTTCCACATTTAAGACCTCCTTTATAACTTCACCCTCCTAAATCTTGTTTTCGCAACATGACATAAAAAGCTTGCTACCTTTGTATTTCTCTGCAACCACTTGTTGCCGTTATATCATAGTACCTCTGGTAATAAAACCAAATATATATTATCTTTCCCCATTTGAGCTAGAATATGCCAATGTCACTATCTTTCTTTCAAGTATCCTTTCGTTGTGTTTCATGGGGTATTTTCATATAACAACTAATTTTATCTCAGAACATGCCTTAAGACCCAATAACCACCTAGAGAGAGGATAGCTCAACCCCAACTATATTATTCCACTGCTAGTAATGAATTTTGATTGCCTCTAGTACTTGTTCCTTTTCTTTTCTTGTTAATAGGTAATTTGCATACAAACTCACTCCTTAAGCTTTTTCCTTTGAATTAACAATCCTTCCATTTCAATTTCATCAAGCAATATTCCACTCAACTCCAGCTCGCAATCTCTAATCGAGTGTCTCCCAATTTCAGTTGTGCACCTTGCATGTGATTTAAATCTTATTAGAAATCAAATTAGATTAACATGACTATGACTTAACCAAGGGGGAAAGACAATAAAGTCATAAAGTTGTAATCATCTTCTTAGTAATAAGACCTTAGCTTTTATAAGAGTGATTTGTCTCAATCAAAAATAAATAAATAAACAAATCTAAATAATGTATGATATCACTGATCAATCAACCAAGGAAAAAAGAAAAAGAAACTAATTTTAAAATAAATTGATAAAGTCAGTTAACCAATGAACTCCAGTTTAAAAATAAGTATTAGTTATGGCAAGTTAAAAATGAAGGGAAAATAAAATAGGTATTTTAGTGTCTCATTTGTTTACCTCAAAGAGATGATTAAAGATTGTTGTTATTTCTCTATAGTTAGGAGAACTACTTTCATTCATGGCAACCATCAAAGAAGTCATGAAATTCCAACCAACACAATATTAGATATTTCGAGAAGAAACAATGAAGACTTGAGAATATGTACAACATCTCAAAAATGGGGGGAAAACTTGCAAATTCCAACCACCAAGAAAATATATCTTTTAATAATAAGTCTAAGACTTCCATTAATAGCATCAAAGTCTAGAACCATATTGAAGATATCAAAATAAAAAGGGTTGACAATTCAAGGAAAATTCAAATGAAATAAATTGAAACAAATTTGAAGAATATATTCTTAGAAGAGAGAGCAAATGCACCATTTGAAACAACAGTTTTATGAGGAAGATATCTCAAAAACTAAGCCTCTTCTTTTCCTACTGCTGAAAGCAGTGTTAATTCCTATTGCCATTATTAGGTCCCTTCTCCTACAACATGATTTATTCATCTTGATATCTATAGTATTGAATCACCACAATGTATGGTTTCCAAAGCTGCCTTTTGGTAGAACTGGAAGGACAAATTCATATAGAGATACATTATTTTCGTGCATTCAATAAATAAACAACTTAGCTTAGCAAACAACTTGTAAAACATCAAATGACCTCCTCTGCCATATTACATTTTTTAATCTGCACAAATTTTACTTAGTGGAGATTCCTTTCCATGTGTAAGTTGTTTCTTCATGTTATTCAACTTACTACAATATCTTTTAGAATTTTCAATATAAGTGGCAAGTGTGAGGAAAAAATGAAGTTGAGAAAGAGTACTACTCATTTGTAGATATGAGGAAATAAGAAAATAATGATAATCAATTTCTGAAATCGAATCACCATGTATGAAAGTGACTTGCTACATGTAGTTTCCTAGTTAAACAACAATAATCTATTTAGCCATGAATTTGGTAGTAATTATAATAAATTCAACACCCTTCAAAAACTCTTAAATTAAAGTAATACACACACACAATTGAACATTTTCATATCATACATAGCACTAATAGCGATGTTCCTTTACCTATGCAGAAAGTGAATATTACCTTAACATATGTTGTGTATGTACTTGTGTAAAAATCCAATACAATTTTACATCATGTACAATTAAGGAATTAAGATACAGTCATTGTCTATTAAGTAAATGGTACAAACTTCATCCTTAATACCACATTGAACAATTTTAACACACCAAGTAGTTTTTCAAAACCTAATTTTAGTTAGCAAAGAATAAACCAAAACCTGAAAAGTTTAATAGAGAGTTAAGGATATGTGAATATTAGATTGGTAAGGATTACCCCTATAATGAACCATTGATTAAGTGAAAAGATAGGAGTAAGAATAACTATATAAATAGTGCTAAAATAGAGATAAAAAAACATGGTTAGTCTCCAATATCAAAAGTATTAAAATTTTGACATAATTCAATCAATAATTAAGGATTATTAAATGAAAAATGAAACATAAATAAATATAGTTCAAAAAGATGAAACTTTAATGTTACCTTTTGAGTTGCAGACCCAATAAGCCTCAGGCTCTTTGTTCCTTTATCTTCACATAACATGTGTTGATGTGTGTATCCTTAATCCTTAATTCCTACAAAGTAAATGAACATTAGTTGACAAACATAGCGTAGACCAACATATACATAATGCATATCATTAAGAACAACTCAAACTAAAATGAGGTAGCAGATTCAAGTAGCCAAAGTTTGTTGCTCACACCAAAAGAAAAGAAGATTCAGACACTCAAATCACTTTCTATCTTCCACCCTTACTAAGAAAACTGAAGAATCTTTCAAGACCATCACCACTTACAAAAGCAGTAACATCTTCAATAAAGGTTGAGTCCATTAAAAAAACCAAGCCAGAGAAACCAAAATCGTTAGCAAATAACCATGCCAAAGAAAATGAATTTGGACAAAGAAAAGTAAGGGAAACTCACTAGAAAAAGACTCCAAGGTGTAACAACCCGCCTCGTCGCTACAATATCACTACTCTAAACGTGTAATTTTCAAATTTTAAATGAACACTCTATTAATTTGATTGTGAAAGTGAGGGTAAATTGCTCACGATAATACACTCATCACAAATGCACAAATACATAAATAAATACATATGTATAAATATATTAAACCAATACATATCATTCATATGTCAGAACATAATTCAGTTTTTACATATTTCTAAGCTTGAGATTACATGCCCGGTCAAAAAGAAACAAGGAACCAACTAAGAAAGAGTTGATACAAAACACAACTCTCTCCCAAAATAAATTTCAACGCTATCACATCGGCTTGGCAACTCCAACAAAAGGATCTCTCTCCCATATCACCTACTACTGCTCATTTGCTCCCACAAACGAAGGTTCGCGATCATCACAGGTACCAACCACACAGTACAAAATTGCAAGTGTGAGTTTATTATAAAAGATCAACAAGCACCAGATAACAATGATTAGCAAGAAAATAATAATGATACCAGATAACAATGATTAGCAAGAAAATAATAATGATAACCACAATCATTCTCAATAATCAATCAGTTCAACACACATTCATCAAACTAGTCATCAACTTTTTCCACAATTGACACTTAGAATGATGCATGCACTTGACTCAACTCTCAAATGCAATGTGGTACCATTCGTTAGGAAATACCCTAAGCATGCCTACATGACACTCTCACTTAGGAAAATGATTCAGTAGTTTGTCGGGGTCACCCTGTCGTGCAATGGCTTCTCCCCCCCCCCCCATGGTGATCAGCCTGAGTCATAAAGGAGTTCCAAACTGAGTGACATACCCCCAAGTACCAGTATTTTTATCCTAAAAAAAAACATATGTACGTACTGCCTTCATTCTATTTCTATGCAATTATGAAGTATGAAACATAGGTCCATCAATGCACTAACCGTGGATAGTTAAAAATTATAAGCAATCCATTTCCCTTTCCATGGATGCTTAAAATTCTTAAATTCATCATCTTCCCTCCCAAGGATATCCAACAAGTCATCACACCCCCATGTACATACACAACATACATCAATCACGAGTGCATCATCAACATCAACATTATCTCTCATCTATGTCATCATCAACATCAGTATCATCTCAATCTCAATATCATCAACATCATTTCATTTCAATCTCATCATCATAAACATCAATATCATCTCATATTAGTATAATCATCAACATTATCTCTTATTAATATAATCATCGACATAATCTCATTTCAATATCATTAACATCACAAGCAATCGCATTCAACATATATACATATAACACATGCCTGAGATTCACATTTCCTAGGTCTTCAGACAACACAAATCTCATACATTTACAATCCATAATGCCACGAGATTGATATTTTAGAAAAATTCTAAATTAAAGAGGAGAACTATAATATACAAAACAAACTCATGCCCATTTAAAATTTAATAAAAAGTAAATAGGATAATAGAATATAAAATTTAGGGCAGAGTCTCCTCTTTAATTAAGACTAATCATTACAACAACCACATCATTCACAATTTCATTCAACAATAAAAAATATATTGCATCCCATTAGTTTAAAACACAAATTTTCTTGAAAACCAGCACACAACAAGAACAGGCATACATCTCCATAATTGGGTTCCCTGACCCCCAACTATGGTATCAAAAGCTGTAAACAAATAATAAACTTCCTTCACCTATCTATATCTCTTTGTGTGCTTCTTGCAATGTCATTTTGAGATCTCTCAAGTTCATGTGCTTTGATCCAAACATAGAGCTCTATACACCAAATTGAAGATAATTCAGTATACATTTCGAAGACAAGGTTAATATTAACATTCGAGGTCAAATACCCATTCAAATTTAAAAGGGGCTAAAATGATGTTTTGGAAGTCCACATCAAAAGGACATCATTTTGAAATTTCAATCACACCAATGTGACCGGGGCTCAACGAAGGTCACAAAAATGAGATCAATTTTATAAAAAGGAAACTTTTACAATGTCTCATTTTCAAAGGGTTTCCAAAGGAAGTGTAAAAACACTCAATAACGGTATCCAAATCACAAGAGACACTAAGATAGGCTTAAACTAACTAGGAGAAGACAAGGAAGCCATGGTTATCTCGAATAAACCAAGAAAGGAGGATTGAAGGCTCCGTTCTTTATCAAATTCTCGAGTTGAGTTTTGAAGATTTCACTCCGATTAAAGTGTTCCTCTCCGTGTGGTGGTTCAACGACAAACGGCAGCGGCTCGTGGCGGTCACTAGTGACTGTGGATGGTGGAAGAGGAGATTCTAGGATTTGGGTGAGAGTTTAGAGAGAGAGAAAAGTGAAAAACACTTTTTTGGCATTGTTGAGTGTATTTATAAGCTGCAGATCTCGCTTAGCGAGCTCTACTCGCTCAGCGCAATTTCCTTTATGTCTGGAATTGCGCTTAGCGCGCTGGTTGCGCTAAACGGACATCAAAGATTGCTATTTTGCAAATCGCAACGGTCATAAAATGAAGAGATTGGTTTTTAACCTATTGTCAAAATTTAAGGCGATCCAACGATTAACGAATCCGAAATTGTAGTTTTACTAAAATAGATTTTGGGTCAAACTATCAATCACACATTTCAAACATAGATCAAACAAACTTCACATAACCTAACATCCATACCAAGTAGTTGCACGAGGATATTTTACACAACAGTTCAACTAATCTAAAATAATCAAATAATCAAATAATACAAGAAATGCATCAAACATATATTTTCAGTTATCGAAATTTTAGGGTGTTACAACTCACCCTCCCTTTTTGAAATTTCGTCCCAGAAATTTACTTGACTCAAATAAGGCTAGATAGGCTTCTCGCATTTGACTCTCTAGTTCCCATGTTGCGTCCTCTCCTGATGTACTTCCCCAGATCACCTTGACAACGGAATCTCTTTCCTTCTTAAGTGCTTTGTTCGCCGATCCTTGATCCTCAAAGGCAATGTTTCATATCATAAGTTTTCCTTTACTTGAGTGTCATCTAATTCGACTACATGAGAACGATTATGGATATATTTACGGAGTTGAGACACATGAAAGACATTGTGGAGGTTAGAAAGGGTCAGTGTTAATGCAATTTGATATGCCACAGGGCTGACTCTTTTGAGAATATGGAAAGGACCAATAAAATGAGGTGTGAGTTTTCGGGATTTCAAGGCTCGACCAACCCCAATCCACAGAGTGACTCTCAAGAATACATAATCACCAATCTCGAATTTCAAGTATTTGCTCCTCTTGTCCTGATAACTCTTTTGCCTACTCTGAGCAGTCCTCTTTATCTCTTGGATCAACTTGACCTTCTTAGTGGTTTGTTGTACCACTTCATGTCCTAAGGTGAGGTTCTCTCCGGGTTCTAACCAACATAAGGGTGTCCTAATCCTTCTACCATACAGAGCTTTCTAGGGAGTCATGCCAATGATAGAATGAAAACTATTGTTATAGGTGAACTCTATCAATTACAGAAAACTCTCACAACTATCCTTTTTTTCTAATACACATGCCCTCAAAAGGTCCTCCAGAGACTGAAATGCCCGTTCAATTTGACCATCGGTTTGAGGGTGGTAAGCTGAACTTAAGTAACCCACATGTTTAGATTGGCATCTCAAGAGAAATTAAGTAAACAAAAACTTTTAATTGAATTAAAAAATGTAATTAAGAATATAATAAAAATTTAATAGCATAAATTTCTCCATACATGTCGAAAACATATGATAAAAGAAAAGTTTGATCACAAAAGAATCTTATCTTCCTCATCCACAAATGAAGTGGTAATGTTGACCAAAGTAATATGGTAATCCATGAAACTTGGTTGAAAAAAACAATTGAAACACCTGCATAAGCAATTACTGTGGTCATCCTAGCAAATCAAAAGAAAAGGTTAATCTCAAGGATCAAAATAGATAGTTATTTTCAATAGTTGGCTTCCTATAGTCATGCATCACTTCAAGGAACTAAAAACAAATTCATTAATTAAATATATAATGATCAATAACTCAAAAAAGATCAATAAATGAAAAATTAAGCTTGCCTATCTTCTATTTTAATCGTTTAAATTTCTTGGTAACAAAGAAATCCATAACCCCAAACACAAAAACCCAACTATAGCATAAGTTAGAGAAAACCCTCATAATATTGTAGATCTCGCAACCTACAAGTGCAATGACAGAGGGAAGCTCTAGCCAAGGGATGAATGAGCGAATCACTTATGAGAGTGAGCAACAAAAATGATAGCAACACGACAGAGAAGCATTAGTGGAGTCGTTGACGAAACTATGAAGTGTGAAGAGAAGAGAGGAACTGAGAAGGGGATGTAGAGGTGATGCTAAATGGCGTTGTCACCAACAACCATAGTGCTCTAGGAAAGAGGTGCAAATGTGGTGCTAGGAGGGCTCTAGGTCCCGGAAGGGGTCGCAAAGGTATAATGAGAAAATAAAGAGGAAGAACATTCTAATAGCAGACTATTAAGAGGGAAAAGGAAAATATATTGATGCAAAGTCCTACATTTTCTCATCTATCTCATTGTAGCGTTAATAGCTTGTGTTGTAACAAACAAATTTCGTATACCTCAAACTGACATTGAAAGGTACCCAAAAGCGAAAGATTCTTAACTTGTAGTACAAAAAGGGTGTCCATAAGATTCTAAAACAAAACTTTTAAAATGGTTGATCAACTTTTAACATGGTAATTTTCAAAAACTTACAGTTAAAGAATTAAAAAAGGAGAAAGTTTTTTTGTAAGAATTGGAGAAAATATCTCCATAAGAAATACAAATCTAAATATATTAAATTGGAGTAGTAAATAAAAAATTGTCGCAACGTATCTGGCCACGATGGGACGGTGATGAAAAAAGAAAAAAATAAAGAAAGATTTTTCCTAAAAAGGAAAACTTGAGGGAGTCCCCACCAACATTTATTTAAGGAAAACATTGAAAAAACCAAAGAGATAAAGCATGGTCTACGATTTGAGATAATAGGATTCAGTAGTCATTTACGCATAGGGAAGATGTTAGCACCCACGCGTCCGTCTCAAAGACGACAACCTTTAATCAAGTGTGCTAAAAATAAAGTGACTTTTTTAATTATTTATCTTCCCTTAAGGACATGAATTATATCTTTTTATTTTTGTTTATTCGGAAGAAGAATCAAATTTTTATTTTTAGAAAAGATAAGATTTTATATTTTTTTTTGTTTTTTAGGTCGACAAGGGGTTTGACCTCGCTCCTACGTATCCCCAAGTGTAATGAGGAAATCAGACTTACGTAGTTCTTTGTAGAAAACAACTTGTGTGTTGGATTGATTTTATCTTTTTTTGAAAGATTTGTTTCAATTGTGTGAAAATGAGTCGTTAAGGCATTGGACCTTGAAACAACGTTGAATTTGAAGAAAAAGCGGAGAGAATCACTTAAGGCATTGGACCTTAAAGCGACATTGAATTTGAAGAAAAAAGCGGAGAGAATTGTTTAAGGCATTAGACCTTGAAGCAATCTCAAGTAACATGTAATTTTTTTAGAAAAAGGAGAATTGAGTGATCCATAATTTGAGTATTTTTAGCTTTTTTTAGAAAATATTTTGGATTTGCGGTAAACTCTATGAAATCAAGCAAGTCTAGCACCCAGCATGACATTCACAAAATCTATCCACATGTTATTGAAATACCACCAAGTGAGTCGGAGACCCAGCATGGAGTGCACAAAACATAAGCGCGTACTAAAGATACTAATGCAAAAATAAATGAATAATTGACATAACATTACGTAATCAAATAAATCAAATGGAAATAGAAAAGAATAGAATAGAAGTGGGGAGTACACTTAGTAATTAGGGTGCATAAATGAAGAAAGGGTGTGTAATTAGTAGTGCTTATTTAATTTCATAATGGCCTAGCTCAAATGGTGAGGAGTGTAAATATGAAAATGGAAGTGTCAAATAGCATTTCATTTTTAGTTTTAGAGAGAGGCAAGCCCAACAATTGTGATGGTGTGGTTATGAAAATAGTGGTGTAAATAGCATTATGGGTTTTGTTTCAAAGTGGGCAAGACCTAACAGTTAAGCGTGTGTGGTTACTAAAAAGGTTACTGTAAACAACATTAGGCATTTGTATTAGAATAGGCCAAGCCCAACTGATAAGGAGGTGTAGTTATGAAGACATGGTGTAAACAATATCATGTTTTTATTTTAAAATGGGCCAGGGCCAAAAGATAAATAGTAAAATAAAGTTTATTTTTGGGCTAGGGTTGGAATCGGGTCAAAGTGACCGGGCCTAACCCGCATTTAGCAACTGGGCACAATAGCCAGCAGCCAGCAGCCAATAACGCGAGGAAGAAGATGATGAGCCTCCATGAAGGAGGCGTGGCCCCCTACCGCCAATGGCTAGGGACCTAGCGGCGCAAGGCCACCCCGGGGGTGGCGCACGGTGGCACGTGGTGGTGGTGGTGGAACACAGTGGTGGAGTTAAAAAAAGAGAAAACACATTGAGGAAGATGATGATGTATAAAACGAAAATAAACATAGCAAATATCAACAAAAAACAAAGCTAAGGATGTTGTCGGCGGCCAAAGGGCCCACCGGCGAGATGAAACTACACCAACAGTAGATAAAAAAGAAACAAAAAAATGAAAATAGAGAAGGGAAGGGGAGAGGAGTGGAGGAGAAGCAGAGGAGAAGGTTGTGAGGGAATGAAGGGGTACCTGGGAGACCCATCTCCCTTCTCTGATAGAGAAGCAAATGGCGTGACTTCTTTGGTTTGTTCTTCCTCCTTGGGATCTGTACCTCTTTGTAATTAATTCCATTGTTCCTCCCTTTGTTGGTGTTTATACTGCTGCTTCTGGCCTAATAGGCTCTTAAAGAGCACATTTGGTCCCCTTTTTTTAACTTTTTTTTTTCATTTTTACTTTTTTCTTTTCTTCTTTTTTTTAACTTCTTTTTTGTTTGGTACCTAGACAAAATTAGGGTATGAAAATTGCCCCTCTTTACTTATCCTTTGTTGAAAATAAAAGATAAGTAAAGACAAAGACACTAATTTTGTTCGGGTGAACCTTTGAAAGATAACAACATGAAAAAGAAGAAACTTTGGAAAAACAGGATTTGGTGTATCAACAAAACAAAAGTCTTTGAGTTCAACGTGACAAGGCATGGAAACAAGTCTCATGAAACAAAATGTAGAGGACTTCGAGTCTCATGAAACAAAATGTAGAGGACTTCGAGTCTCATGAAACAAAATGCAAAGGACTTTGAGTCCCGGGAAACGTAAAAGCAGAGGACGTTGAGTCCTATGAAACATAAAAGTAGAGGACTTTTAGTCCTATGAAACATAAAGGCAGAGGACGTTGAGTCCTATGAAACATAAAAGGCTGAGGATTTTGAGTCCTATGAAACATAAAGGCTGAGGATGTTGAGTTCTATGAAACATAAAAGCTGAGGACGTTGAGTCCTATGAAATGTAAAAGCTAAGGACGTTAAGTCCTATGAGATGTAAAAGCTGAGAACATTCTATGACAAGAAAAGGTGGAGGACGTTGAGTCCTATAAAACATAAAGCAAAGGACGATGAGTCCTATGAAACATGAAAGCAGGGGACATTGAAACCTATGAAAATTACCAACAGGTAGTGGTACCCAGAGGCTCAAACTTGTAAGAAAGCAAGAGGTTGACTTTCTAAAAAGGTCACTTATTCCAAACTGGATCTTAAAGCCTCAGATGAAGCATATGAGTTTGGAATGCATTATGATGTATGAAAAGAGATATGCGAGCTTCGTCCTAAAATGCAGTAAATGTGGGCTTTGTACCCAGAAATACAATGCAACTGTTTGAGTCATGAAAATGAGATATGTCAAATTTCAACATTCTAGGATGAGAAGATCCTTAAATTGTGCAATACTCATAACATTCTTTCTCTCTTGTTATACTTTGCTGGTCTTTTATTTTTTGTTTTGAAAAACATAGATTCACTATTTCTTTCTAAAAGATATGATGATTCATGCAAACTCATCCTGTCTTTTGCATATCTCTTCGGAGACTCCTTCAGAGTGTATGTTTTGTTTGGTCCAATTGCTTGGCAATTTTGGAGGATGGCAGTGAAGCCATTTGACGTTCAATCAATCAACTGAAATATTGATTCCAGAGTTTGTCCCCCCTTTTTTTAACTTTGATTGCTCTGCACAGCAAGGAAATATAAGGCTTCGGGATTGACCGTGTGAACCATTGAAGAATGGCAATGGATATTTACACTTTGGTATATGACCAAGTGAAACTTTCCTGATTTAAGATCATAGAGGGATGCCATGAGTCCATCGATCCCATTAAAGCTTGATGATATGGGTTAATCCCGAAAGGATTTAAGCAGCAAAAACTACCCTTGGATTTGAAAGGAACCCTCAGGACTCTGCGTGAACGATTGACGTTGAATGGACCCCACTATTGCCGTCGACCATCTTCCACGAGCTCCTTATTGAATGAGTTTCTCAAATGTGCAAGTGCAAACCTCAGGATTCTCTATTTTTTTATTTTTTTATCCTAATAATCACAAGCGTGTGTGTGTTCCATTCCAAAATCCAAACTCAAAAGTGAAATTCATCTTTCCTTGATCCACATGGGCTTTATTGGGCTTGTAACGTGGCTACGGGTTAAGAGGGCTATGAAAGAAAGGTCAGAGAGGCTCAAAGAGTGTTTAAGGGTTATATAGAGTAAAAACCTTGAGCGCCTTGCTTGTACTTTTATTCATTTAAGCTTTTTGGGTTGAACTTTACTCCATTTGTCTTATGCATTGACCATCATTGTACTTTTGTGCTTTCCTTGCAAAATTTGGAGAACTTTTGTCTCCTTTTGCTTTGCTCGCCCTTGGCAAATTTGCTTTCCTTAACATCATTTGGGGCCCAACCTTGAGCTTAGTAAACATCATGCTATGTTGCTTGCATTGCTCTTCCTGCTAGTTTAGCAGTGGTTCCTACTCTAGGGTTTCTCTTTTTTATTTTATTTTTAGAAAACAATTATACTTTGGCTCAGAGTGGGTAGCAAAGGATAAATTAGTGTTTGGGATGAGAAACTTGCCCATGTGTCATTTCAAATCTTGACTGAAGACTCTTACAATTCGGATTTTAGGATAGAACCTTTGATTAACACGCTCCTGATTGTTTTTCTTTAATTCCTATTTTTTATTAATTTTCATTTTTCCTCTTTTTTTTATACATACATACCCTAACTTTTGCCTAGGCTGCCTTTTCGGGTTTTCAATCTACCAGATGAGAACTTATTATTTGCCCCTAGGTTCACTTGGAGCCCATGCGTGTCTCGGTGTAGGGTTTAGAGGTATCTGCTATTTTCGTCTATCATGCCTTTGTAGCAAGAAGAAATGAATGAAAAGAATAAATGAAAGAAGTTGTGCAGGTTCTCGAAAGAGAATTTTCAAGGGTGAGAAATATTTAAAAGATTTTCAATTGACAGATTAAGCCAAATGACTCTCATTATTCACAAAACTTTTAAAAAACAAGATGAGGTCACATGCATATCTGTATTTATTATTTGATTTGAAACACAGTCAATCAAATGTTTATTCAATTTTACTCATTACTTATGGCACCCCACCAAACGTGTAGAACGCGCAAATTTCTTATTGGGCAGACTTGGAGATCAATTATGGAGCACAGGTCACATGAGCAAAAAAACCAGCGGCATATATTCATATTCCAGTGAAAGTTGAATAAATATCATAATTGTGAGAAAATGAGAGATGATGACATCAAATTCATCCATGCTATTAACGTTGCAATTGTTGTTTACAATAATAACATAAACATGAAAATCTAAATGAGTCCTTGGAAATATCCAGTAGCAAATCTTCAAATTGCCCCAAGCATCACAGATAGTATCGCTTGACTACAACAGAATTCACAAGGGAAGGCAACTCTTCACCATCCATGTTTGTCAGTATCAGTGCTCTAACTGAGAAAGCCTTCTTCACCATAAAATGTCCTTTATTTCTCTTCAATTCCAATGTCTCCTGATCCTCTATAGCACTCACAGAAGAACTCCCATGGTTTGCGAGCTTGCACATTGGGATTGTCGTCTTGAAATTTCAACCAACTTACATCAATCAAACTTTGCACCTTATGTTTCAGAGACATACAGTGCTCAGTGGAATAACCCCGGGACTCCACCATGATAAGCACATGCCACATTCGGGTTGTATCCTCGAGGGAATGGAGGTTGAGGAATCTTTGTTGGGTTTATTGCTGCCATTGCATTGTTGAGCAGATATGGGAGTTAGTCAGCATATGATATCAGGATTGGGGTGAATTCTATAGACTTCCTTTCTGGGAAATTCCTTCCCTGGTTGGTGTTTTGGTTGGTATTAGTGGTGGTATTTGGTCTTGGTGGTGCAACATGTGGATTTTGTGGTTGATTGGGCGTTCTTGGTTGATAGGGTGGTGGATAGTGGGCAGGGTTGATATTGGCTAAGTAGTGATATTGTTGGGGAGGATGTTGACATATGGGATTCTAAAGGGCTTGTGGAAAGTTTGGCCATGTGGGAACAACAGTTACAACATAAACTTCTCCCTCATTCTTCCTCTCACCACTCATCTTGGATCCCCTATTACTAAGGTTCGCAGAAGCAACATGATTAATTTTTCTTTTCCTCCAACCTACTTCAATTCTCTCACCAGTAGACACTAGATCTGCAAAATTTGAAGGTATGTAACCTACCATCTTATCGTAATAGAACACTGGCAATGTATCCATTATCATGGTTATCATCTCTCTCTGCCATGGGGGGTACTACTTGAGCTGCCAGGTCTCTCCACCTTTGAGCATATTCTTTGAATGATTCATTATCTCTCTTGCACATGTTTTGTACTTGTATTCTATCTGGAGCCAAGTAAGAATTGTATTGATACTGCCTAATGAAGGCATCCATTAGATCCTTCAAGGAGCGGACCCGAGAAGATTCCAAGTTAGTATATCAGATAATAGCTGCCCCAGCCAAGCTTTCCTGGAAGAAATGCATTAGCAATTTTTCATCTTTTGCATATGCGCCCATCTTCCTACAGTACATCTTCAAGTGGTTCCTCGGGCAAGTGGTCCCCTTGTATTTATCAAAGTCTGGCACCTTGAACTTCGGAGGAATGACCACATCAGGTACCAAGCACAATTTTAACATGTCAACAAAGCCATAATTCCTCCTCCTTCAATGGCCCTCAACCTCTCCTCTATATGATCAAATTTTTCCTTCTTAACTACAACGAAAAACCCTCCTCCCATCACTAAATGTAAAGGTTGTGATGGTGGTTGATACTGAAGAGCTCCTAAAGCATTTAGCACAAGGACACCAGAAAGCACATACCTTTCACTAGTATATCCTAGATAAACCCCGAAATCGGTCAGAGTGTGAACCTAGGGAGCTGCATGTGTTTCTTCCATGACTTGTGGAACATGGGCATGAGTATCATCGAGTTGGGGTTGTTGATTCTTAGTGAATACGGGTGTAGAACTACTGATATTCTCACCAGGAGCATGAACAGTAGTAGGTGGTGTAAAATTAGGAGGCAAACCATATGGTGGAAAAGAAGACTTGCTTTGGACTGGGACATTCTGAGGCACATATGTGTTTGTTGTCGCCTCGCCTCCTTGACCTACTACATCTGAGACTGGACGACTCTCAGTGGCAGTACTGGCAGCAACAATGGTGGGGGCATTGACCTCCATCATCTTCCTCATGCTCATCATCGCTTCCATCATTGTTGTCATTTGCTTTTTCATAGCCTCCATATAAGCCTTCATTTGCTCATGTACTTGTTCTATGTCACTCATTATCTTAGTCTTGGGATCCGTTTGGTATGGGTACCGTAAAGCGCAGTCTTTCTTTCTTAGCACAATGGTTACTTTTTTCTGATTTCAAGGAAAGAATGTAATGAGCGATGCATAACAATGTGGCAAAACAAATAAACATGGATGCATGCAAATGATAACTTGCTGAAGTATTGGGAATTTTACACAGAACGCTCAATAGAACATAAGGTCAAATCAACTCTAATTTTCATTAAAACAACATTGTTCATTACATCTTATCAGAGTCAAAGTACAAACGGAAATAAAACACAGACACATCAGCGATTCTCAATTATTTAAGTCATTAGCTTAATCATGCGTTGGTAATAGGAAAAGAGGCTATGAAAACCTAATCCATCCACTGCCCCAGCTTTCACAAGCTGGCTACTTCCAGGCATTTTACCTTGACTTGATAAAACATTTCTTAAAAGATTGTGCTTAGTTCGACCCCATGTTCCAAGGAATAGAAATTTTGATAGTTAATACTTCGATAACCTATCATAAAGGAGATAATAAGCAGGACATACTTATGTTATGCATGACAGATGTATTTATGATATCGATGCAAGATGCCCGAAAAACCACCCCTTCTTGCTATCAAACACATCGGGTACCATGTTCGTGTGATCTTAGATCATTTTCAGGAAAAAAAAAAGAGTGTATAACCTTGACATGGTTTGTTTATGGATATGACCATGATACCCAACGCACGTAATCAAGAATTCGGTGTAAGCTTTCACGCTTCATTGTGACTTTTGGCTACACAGGGGAGAATACAAGGCATGAGCATATATATGTTAGAATCATGCATGGGTGAACATGGCATGCAAATGATGATGACCTAATGTATGTAATTGTTGGGACAAGCAACATGCAATACGAATATGTATGAAAATGCAATGACTTATGCGAATGCGGAGCATGAATGTGATAAATGATGAATGCGAAAATGATATGTCCATCGCGATGCTATGAAGAGACACGTGATGTGATCAAGGAAACAAGGTGGGGTGAGTCTGCTCTGTGTCCTTAATTCAGGAACCTAGCGAAAATTGTCAAAAGTCCACTATTCAATGATAACTTCCAAGGGTAGTTTCATGTAATCTCATCGGCCTCTAGAGATATCATCCTCTTATGTAATAACAATGCGGCGATAGGGACTACCAACGATAATGCATCACAAAAAGAGGAAAACTCTAGATGAGGCTTCACAGATCGACCTCCACTCCCTATAGCTCACACAGACCCGGGTATAGGGCCCAATATCTCAAAGTCTGTGCAAAAAGTGTAGGTATCATGTGTGAATGGAGCAACCTAAGAATTACCCAACCCCACCTACAAAACAACTAGAAAATTCCAAGGCTTATTCAACAAGTATAGCACATGTCATCTACCCTAGCATTCAATGACACAATTTATTTCTATCTACAAAGGAGTAACAATGTAGCAAAGGATATATACAAGCATAAGCGAGACAAAGAATAAAAAAATGAGATCAAAGCAAAACCACGAAAAGAACAGTAGCGGAGTGACATGTTAACAAACGGGAGCACAACGAAAAGGGGAAAAAAGGAAAAGGAAAAATAAATAAAGCAAAAGTCACGATAAAATTGCACACTCGATCAAATGGCTTAACTCTCTAACCAGTCCCTAGTGGAGTTGCCATCTGTCACAACGTATCTAGCCACAACGAGACGACGATGACAAAAGAAAAAGATAAAGAAAGAGTCAAAAGGAAAACTTGAGGGAGTCGCCACCAACGTTTATTTAAGGAAAATGTTGAAAAAACCAAAGAGATAAAGCATGGTCTACGATTTGAGATAAAACGATTGGAAGTCGTTTATGCACAGGGAAGATGTTAGCACCCCATGATGGAGTGCCTTTAGTTAAATATTTATCTATCATTCTTAGCTTATTTGACTTCTCTTGGACTTTTATTTTCCCATTCTAATTCAGTTTTTGTCTTACGCAAGTTAGTGGGCTTAATTGCTGCGTATTTTCAGATTTTATGCTCACTTGACGTATCTGCCTTGTACAGGACCTATAGAGCTCTACGGAACTCCAAATTGAGCATTCTTGTAGTCCTTGGAAAGATAACAAAAAGATCTACAAGTTTTCCATAAATAAGCCGAGGCCAATTCTGCCATTTGGAGGGTCATTTTAGGCTTTGAAGTCAAAATCACTGTACATGTATTTTGGGTTGCGAGTTGGACTTTTATTGGTGTAAATAGCATAAATAATTAGAATTGATAGGTTGTTCATGGCCCATTCTTTTCTTTAGACTTAGTCACTATATATTAGTGACATTAGGAGGAATTAATAATTTACATTTCATTTTGCAAAAAAAAAAACAGTTTTACATTTCTCTTTTTACTTTTTAGAATCAAAACTCTTTCTTTTATTTTCTCTCAACTGTTCTTCCTTGTTTTTCATTGTTCTTCATTTTCATTTTCCCTTCTTCCATTTTCGTGCACTTATTTCATGGGGCTTTCATTGATGATAATCATGGAAGGCTAAATAATCAATCAATCCAAGGATCCAACCCAAGCAAGGGAAGAATTTGAGTTCTGGTTTAGTATTTTGAATTATGTGTGAATGTTCCCTTTCTTCTTCAATTGCTATTTTGTTTTCATGATTATGAATGCGTTTAGGATTGAAAGCGGATTAGGTTATGGATTCATTTCCTAATTTCGAATATAAATCACAGATTAATTGGATGATATTTCAATTAGGGTTGTGGTTTCAATTAATTTACGGGTTAATTCGATTGAACTGCTTCTAATGAAATTGAATGAACTTTCACAATAGGATAAATTTCTGAGAACGATGATGATTCAAATAGCTTGGTTTAGTGAATTGGATTGATGCTCTTTAATCTGTTTTACATTACTTGTTATCAATTTTGTTAGTTTCTACATTAATCTTTAATCGTAGTTTGTGTTTTTGCAATTTTCATTTAGCGCATACAAACTGTTTGATAAAAATCCCCCTATTATTTACTAGTGAATTGAAGTTAGAACCATATTGATTGTGTCTCTGAGTCGACCTAGGTTAATCATGTGCTACAAAATTAGCTTAGTTTAATTGTTTTGAAGCCACACGACAAACGCTTATCAAAACACGTGTCTATCTCAAAGATAGCAACCTTTAATTGAGTGTGCTAAAAATAAAGTGACTTTTTTAATTATTTATCTTCCCTTAAGAACACAAATTATATCTTTTTTATTTGTGTTTATTAAGAAGAAGTAATCAAATTTATATTTTTAGAAAAGAGAAGATTTTATATTTTTTTTTAGTTTTTTAGGTCGACAAAGGATTTGCCCTCGCTACTACGTATCCCCAAGTGCAATGAGGAAATCAGACTTACATAGTTCTTTGTAGAAAAGAACTTATGTGTTGGATTGATTTTATCTTTTTTTGAAAGATTTCTTTCAATTGAGTGAAAAAGAGTCGTTAAGGTATTGGATCTTGAAACGACGTAGAATTTGAAGAAAAAAAAGGAGAATCTGTAACACCCTGAAATTTTGAGTTACTGAGTTGGATGTTTGATGTGTGTTATGTTGCTTGATTATTTGATTTATTTTGGTGATTATTGTTTTGAGTGCTTTTTGTAATGGTATGTGTGTTGGTGGATGTTAGGTTAAGTCAACTTTGTTGGCCTGCGGTTGTTGTGCATGCACGTAAAGTGGACATGTCTTGTCAGCTATGTACATAGGCATCAGAGTGCGCAGCGGAAGCGTGTTTTCTTTTCTTCTTCTTTGCGCCTTTCTCTCCTTTTCTCTCTAAACTTACCCACACCCAGAAACCACTCTTTCTCAACCCCTCTATGTCACCTTCAACCCCCAAGGATCACCGTAGCTGCCACGAAACCCCCTATGTCAAGAGGAACCTCGTGACCGGAGCGTAAGTCTTAGACAACCCTTTGTGAAGTTTGAAAAGAACGGATTCCTACTCTTGCTTCCTTGACTTCCGTGGGAGCGTTGTGTTTGGATAAGCTCACGCTTTAGAGGGTAGTGTTTCAGCACCACTAGACTGTAAGAAGAACTCCTGGTTAGGTAAGGGGAGTTTATTATGTTAATAACAACCTTAGATACCATAGTTTGGGGCCAGGAAGTCCAACTATAAAGATAATTGCATGTCCCTATTGTGTGCTATTTTTCTAGAAAAATTGTCTTTTAATGAATGTGATGTGGAATGTTTATGTTTGTTGGTGTTCTTGTAGGGAGAGTTGATGTTGTAAGAACTTCATGTGTATGTGTGTAAAGTTGGTATTTTGATGCTGTAAACTCCCAAAACACCTTGTTAGTAGTGTTTGTGGAGGTGGCGGATACCGGGTTGGGTATGTCAAGCTGAGCTCATTATGTAGTGTGTGTGTGTGTGTATATATATATATATATATATATATATATATATATATATATATATATATATATATATATATATATATATATGCGGGACGTGACTCTTACTAGTCCTTTGTTGGCGGATGTCAATATCCCGGGTTCCTTACCTGGGATTGTTTATTTTCTCTTTAGAGTTGTTGAGCCCAAGTTTTTTCTTTGAGAGCTACCGGGTTTCCCTTACTCGGATGAGCTCGTTTCCTTGCTTTGAGAGCTACCGGGTTTCCCTTACTCGGATGAGCTCGTTTCCTTTCTTTGAGAGCTACCGAGTTTGCCTTACTCAGATGAGCTTGTTTCTTTTCTTTTATAGAGCTATCGGGTTCATAGAAAAGTGATCTATTTAAATGGCCCTGGCGCGCGGGTCATGCACCAATAGTATCAAATGTCAGATATTAGCTAATCATTATACACACTCACTGTCGGGTACAGATTACCCACCAAAAACCTACTTTGTACAACTTGGCATTCGTAATACGGACAACCTTGTGCAGGTTCATGGTATTAATACAATCAAAAGTCTTACCTGTTGTATCAAGCAAGTGTTGTCTGTTTTAATCGATTACAAACGCTTATGTAATCGATTGCATAGTGCTGGGTCCGTCCTTGGTATTTTATAAACCCAAGGTCCAGCCTTGTCTGCCTTTGTCCGCCATTGTCCGCCCTTGTTTGACCTTGTCCAACCTTGTCTGCCCTTGTTCGGGTTCTTACCTCATAATCATAGTTATTATATCTAGGTGCCAATCCGGACACCCAATACTTTACACCGGCTCCCTAGTCTATGTTGTGTCACTATTGATGTGTATGTAATGAACATATATGATAATGTTGGAATAGTGAAGGTTGGTTTATGAGATGATGATATGTGCATTGATACCATGGGGGTGCATGGCGAGTTACCCTAGCCAGGAAGGATTTGTTCCTGACCGGGTCATGCATTGATGGTGCCCATGGTTATCGAATGCGGATGGATATACATAGATACCCATGGGGTGTATGGCAATATTATGTCTAAAGAAATTAATATGAATGAAGACATCGGAGAGGAGACTGCTACGTTTGAAAATATTAATTGTTCAGTTGATTGTTCTGATGCCTTCAATACTTCTGATGCATTTATATGATTTTTAATTTGGTTAAAGTTGTTAAATGAATGATTTAAGAAGATTAAACATGTATTGTTCATTTTCGTAGGTGTTTCATTCATGTGAGGACGTATTGAAATGGGCTTGTACTATTGCATATGATAATGGTTTTGTAGCTGTGATATGACACATTAACTAGAAAAAAGGGAAGGATATCTTTTGTTTTAATTGGTTGTGAAAGTTGTGGATAGTATAGAGCATTCAACAAAGATTCGGTACGGACAGTGACTAGCACTAAAAACTATGATTGTCTTTTTAAGCTGCGAGCCAAACCAGTCTCGGGAGGTGAAGGGTGGATGGTCAAGTTAATATGTGGGACTCATAATCATGTTTTAGCTAAGTCATTATGTGGACATCCATATGTTGGTCGACTAACTAAGGATGAGAAGATTATTGTTGCTTATATGACAAGGTCGATGGTGAAACTAAAGAATATTCTTCTAACTTTGAAGGATCACAATAACAATAATTATAGAACTATGAAGCAAGTATACAATGCAAGATATACATGCCGCACATGTATAAGAGGTAGTAATACTGAAATGCAACAATTAATGAAGCTTCTTGAACGCGACATGTATATCCATTGGCATAGATTAAATGGTGAAAATGATGAGACATTTTGGACACATCCGAATGCAGTAAAATTGAGTAATGCATATCATATTGTATTCCTAACAGACAGTACATACAAAACAAACAAATACAGACTCCATTTACTTGACATTGTTGGTGACACTGTTGCGACACGGCAAGTGCACCGATCGTTCCAAGTAATAAAGTGATAAGAAAGTATCGTCTCCACGAAGATTGAGGCACTAATATCAATTGTAATTTATAATTCTTAATATTGGAGAAAGAATGAAATGGTTGAGAGAATTGAATTGTTGTTTGGATTTAATTGTTGTAAATAAAAGAAGATTAAAACAATGTAATTTAGATGTTGATCAAGACTTAAGAATAATTATGGCAAAGCACAATCATCGCAGTTCACTCTATGTACTTGAATTGATAATTTAACTCTATTTAATGTAATTATTCAGATTTATGCTTTTCTAATATAGTTAAACCTTGATTCCTCGGTCATTTAACCCTTTAACCTAAGTTAAGAATCCTAATTCCTTAGTAATTCCCTTTAGATTAAGCATGAAGCTAGCATAACAAGAATCTGCAGTCCTTTATCCCTATCCCTAGGTAATATTGCAACTGTCACTCTACTGCATTCAGAAACTAAAACCCCAACATTCCTATTGTGAATTATAGTCCTAAGTAACCTAATAGATTGATCAAGTCTAATTAGATATAATAATAGAAGAATAAAGTAGAGTAAAACAATTATAAGAAACTTTATTAAACTCAATTCAAGAAACACAGAGTTCATATTGGCTTTTGGCTAAACCATAATTACAAAGGAATTAGCCAGACATAATGATGTCTGGCCTAATACAATGTGAAGAAAGGAGAAAAGGAAGAAGCTAAGGTATGTAGAGTCACATACCCCTCAGTCTTGCCTCTTTCTTGTTCTTCTTGCTTCTTCTTAGCCTTGAATCTTTTTCCCTTGATCTTGCCTTCTTTGCTCTATTTTTCAGTGTCTATCTAATACCTAATGTGTCTTACCTAGGTTCTATTTATACCTAGGTTATAAAACCCTAAAAACCCATCCTTCTTATGTTATCTTTAAGCTAATTCTGAAATCTCGTGGTGTCCGTACGACTGGCGCGAGTCCAGGTGCGACTGGCACGAGCCTCTAGTGCTTCTGGCGCGAATGGCGCGAGTTTGGCGTGACTAGCGCGAGACTCCAGTGTTTCTGGCGCGAATAGCGCGGCCCTAGTGCGGTTAGCGTGAAATCTCAGCTTCAATTGACTCTTTCTTTTGCTTTTTTTT
>QARZ01041097.1:254188-290271 GCA_013407115.1 Glycine latifolia
ATATCAAAATTCTTCTTCTTGAGATTCTTCAATCACTTGAATCTAACACAAGAGACTAATCAGCTTGGTGTCAAGGTATGCCTTAAATCAAATTGCTGTGGAGTTTGAGCAAGTGAATTATGTGGGCATTGACAATTCTCGTGTGGATGTGTTATGAGAACTACGCATGATTTGCCTAGTGCATGTGAGCTAGCTACATATGTTGTTAGCAGCATATCACTTGACACCGTTCATATTTTTTGGCAAAGGTTAAACTGAAAGAGATGAAAATGACTCTAAAGAACTTCCACATAACTGAAGAGATGAAAATCATATCCAAGCATTTTCAAAATCTTGACATGTGTGGCAAAATGACTCTGAAGACTAAACTGAAAGAACTTCCATATCCTGATCTAACTAAAATATGTCCTCCCCCTGGAAAGGTCAAAACAAAAGGTGTTTAAAAGAAATAGATCACCAAGCACCAAAGATCAACCAATCAGGATTCGTCTTACTTTGAGTATGTGGATGAACACCATTCTGCGCAAAATAGTTGCTTTACAAAAAAACGGTCTGCTTTATCATCTGAACAAACAAAGCTGAACATGAACATACCAATGTTGGATCAATTTCATCCATCTATGCACGATTTCCATTTTAAACGTTATTAATGTTAAAACTGATGGTAATAATGGATATCGTGTAATTACTGCCTTATTAGGTTATGGTGAAGATTCTTGGTCTTTGGTATGTAATCATTTGCTCAAAGAACTTGTACAATGGTCTGATAAGTATATAGCCTTGTTTGGTGGGTTACATAGATTTGAGCAATTAGTGTGGTCCTTACTTGTTGATGGATTGTCAATGGTAAACATTTTTTGTTGTCACACCAATTTTGATTAATTTTTTATTTATAATACTAATACAATTTGTTATGTACAAGTAACCATAGATAAGTGGATGGATATTACCAATATGAGTTATGTCATTACATCAAGGTATAGCGTCATTCTTGTTTCTCTTTCTCTCCAACAAAGTGTGATGTTTTCCCTCTTAGAAGCCAAACTGCCTAGAGATGTTGTTGTTCATCGCATTCTATGTATTAGTCATGTCTTTGGCAACAATAACAGGAATGTCAGGCTCCACATAAGCATCCTAAACAGGAGGATCCTCAGGAATAGCAGAACCTGCCCTTTGTCTTCGTACGGATGCAGTCGACCTTTGACGTTCAAGGGCTTCTTCTTCATTACGACTAACGTCTCTACCTAAGGTTTTGTCTACAACTCTACCTAAAGCCCAACGCAATCCTCTTGCTTTAACCATAATATTATTATGTGCCAACATTTGTTTAATTCTTAGTCTAACATTTCAAATCAACCAAAAACTTCAACAAAGTTCAATTACTCCAATTTTATTATTATTTTCAATTATTACGTAGAATTCACAGTTTCACAAAAAATACAAAAAATACATACATATTTTAATGAATTACAAATTTAAAAAATAAATAAAACAAATACATAGTTTATTATTTTGAATTCAAATATTTATAAAGAAACATATATACATATTATTTTATTATAATGAATTACAAGTTTAAACAATAAATTAAACACATACCTATAAGAATAACAAATAAAATCATAAAATCTATATAAAACATGTGTAATCAATTTAACTACAATTTTGTAATTACTTTAACTATTATTCATTAAAATGTTAATTTTTTTATTATAACATAAAATATGTATAATAAATAATAAATAACAAATAATTATTTAACATTCTAATATAATTAAATAATTTAAATTTAATTATTTATATTTTAAAAATAACATTATTAAGGATTGGGCAATCTGAACAAAGCTTACAGATTGGTAAAAAAAAAAAAACTTACAAATTGGTGAATTCGTAAGGTTCTTACGGATTTGACAATCCATATCAATTATGAGGATTCTAGAAAACTTATCTCTTTATCCTTTTTTTTCTGGGCTTCATGTATATAGGCCCAATATCTATCTTCTTATCACTTTCCAGCTTCTTCTATTTAGGCCCAATATGTATCTTCTTATCACTTTTACCCTAAAACCCTTCTTCTAAACCCTGTTTCTTCTTCCTCCTTCAAGCAACACAACACAAGGCAAACCTTGCGGGGGCTAAGAAACGCTTCGACATGGCACCGCATTCAAAAAAACCGCAGAAGAAGAACGACTCTGTAGACAAACCGAAAATCGATAAAGCCTATAAGAAAACATTCAAACCGAAAAAGAGGGAACAAAACGACGCCGTCGCCGCCGCAAAGTCCGAAGCACTCTCTCTGCAACTAGAAGACGATGTTCCCGATTTCCCTCGAGGTTGTAAACTATAACTCTCCTTATTTTTTATTTTATTTCTATTTTCCCTGAATACTCGTTTTTTTTAAATTTAATTTTGAATTTGAATTTGATTTCAATTGAATGTGTTTCTTCTAGGCGGAGAATTTTCTGCGAAGGGTAGGAATGATTATGACGAGTTTGGCGCCGAGGATCCCTCGAGGCAGACGAGGAAGAAGAAGAAGAAGGGGAAGATTGCGTCAAGTAAGATTAATGAAGCCGCAGATGACTGGGGTTCGCTTTCCGGCAACGGTATCACCGGAAAGTTGCCACGGCGTGTGAATAAAATTACGCTCAGGGTAGGCTGCAGCAGTTTGTAGAATGGAGGATGCAAATTTGTTGTTAAATTAAGTTAATTTTTATAGCAATGCAAATGTTACTTAGTACATCAATGGTTATTTTTACATGTTTTTGTGTTGCATGCTATGCGAGTGGTTTATTCTGCTTTCTAGAGCAGAATTTCACTAAGTGATTTTATGTAAAGAACACAACTCTAGCGAACTGCAATGGTATATGGGCTTTAATGTGTTTTTGCATAGCTACAAAAATAGAACCGGGAAGTTTTTGGTTCCATGATTGAGGGTTGAGTTTGTATATTCATGTCATGATGAATTCAATTAACTGTTAAAAGTTATTTTTTTAAAGTTATTATTATTATTTAATTTTACAACCAGAATGTTCAAACCGAATGTTATAATATGCTTTTAGTCTTAATTGTTGCATTTTTTTAATTTGGCTTATTGATATCATACCTTTGGATTCCTTTTTTCTGTGTGCTGTTCTTAAACTTTTCGCACTTGGATGTATGGCAGAATATAACTCTTGGAATGAAGCTTTGGGGAGTTGTTGCTGAAGTAAATGAGAAAGACCTTGTAGTTAGTTTACCAGGGGGTTTACGTGGTTTAGTTCACGCTTCAGATGCGGTGGATCCTATTTTTGATGACAAAATTGAGGTGTGCAATAAGTTTTTTTGTACAATTCTGATTGTTCTTTTCCTGCTATCCTTACAGTTTACACATACCTTCACTATGGCATAACATAAATTTTCTAATTATTTTTGAATTTTGTTGTTTGCCCACAGTTTTGGCTCATCTCTTTGTTTCTCTCCTTGCTTCAGGTTGGGGAAATTTTCCTTTCTGGTGGATTTGTTGTTGGGCAGCTGGTTTCTTGTGTTGTACTGAGATTGGATGATGACAAGAAAGAGAAAGGAAGCAGGAAAATTTGGCTTTCTTTGCGTCTTTCTTTGTTACACAAGAACTACAACTTGAATGTTGTTCAGGAAGGCATGGTATGTCATTATTTTATCATGAAATTATTTGTTAACATTTTTTTAAATCAATCATCTAGACTAGGATTCTCCTTCGATTTTTAAGAGATGGTCAATTACGACATACTTGAGCCTAGCTAATGTACGATGCATCTCAAGGTGAATAATATGTTTACAAAAATCTTCATTTGGAAGAGTAATTTCAAAAACATTTAAGCAATCCTATGCTGACCTTAACCTTAAATTATTGAGTGGATATTGGAGTCACTATGTTTCCTAGTCTCCTATAATTAAATTAGGCTTCATTTGTGTACCTTGCTCTGGATGGCTGGTGGCAGCATTTGGACTTGTATGGATGTAGGATTTAATTCACACTGCATTTGCATACTTATTGCTAATTTATTTATTTTTAGATTACATATATTGTTTAGCTTATTGTGTCACATTCTTACAATGCTCATGTTTGCTCAAAATAAAGCAACTTTCCATAAAAAAAAAAAGGATTTAAACTTAGAATTGAATTTTCTATAAATTTTGATTGCTAAATGTTTCTGTTTAAAACAATTCTTTTAAATCAGCTATACTGAGCAATTGCTAATTTTAATAAAGAAATATGCTACCTTAAATCTGTTTCTATTCTTTAAAATCTGTTTATTGCATTGTAAAAAATGAAAAAAAAATAAAAAAATAAAAATAACTAGTTCTTATTCTTGTTATATACAATTTATTGTGCTATTGTGATCCACCATTATGATGGTTGCCATGCATTTCATATTGTAGCCTGTTTGGTTTCTTAATCCATTAACTATATTCAGTGGCCTTTGAGTGTCATAGGGATTATGGAATATGATAAATGAAAGTTTTGATTTTTTGTGCACTACGTATATTCAGGTCCTAGCTGCATATGTAAAGAGTATTGAAGATCATGGTTACATTCTTCATTTTGGTTTACCTTCTTTCATGGGGTTCTTACCAAAAAATAGCTCTGCTGGTAAAAATCAAGCAACTGCTGTGAAGTTTTTGCTCATCTTGTCTGGCATGATTGAACCAAGCTTAATTTATGGTTTTCTTTTCTTATGCAGAAGGCTGGGGTGGTGAAGTAAAAACTGGGAAACTTCTGCAGGGTTTGGTTAGAAGCGTTGATAAAGTTCGTAAAGTGGTTTACTTGAGTTCTGACCCTGATACAATAAGCAAAAGTGTGGTATGCTTCCTCTGTATTCATTATATTATCTTTTTGGTATCTATATTTAATGATTCTCACTTCCCTTTTGATTGGTTATTTAACTTATTTTCTTTGTGCATTTAATGCAGACCAAGGATCTCAGAGGCTTATCAATTGATCTTCTAGTTCCAGGAATGCTGGTAAATGCCCGTGTGAAGTCAATCCTTGAAAATGGTGTTATGTTATCATTTCTCACATACTTCACAGGAACTGTAAGTGCATCCTGCCATTGTTGTAAATGGAATGCTTCAATTGTGTAAATAGATTCTCTTGACAAACTCAATGATCTCACAACATTAATGTTTAGAATCTTTTCATTGCAGGTTGATTTATTTCATTTGCAAAATATTTATCCTGGAAAAAATTGGAAGGATAAGTGCAGTGAATCTCAGAGGGTACTTTTGAATTATACCTTTGCAACTCTTACAACTTTTTCAACAGACAAATTGTATCTCATTATTTGCTTGACACACTGAAATACTTTCATTGGAAGCTCCTTATGTATGATGTACCAAGTTATTGAGTGCAAGACTTTTCATGAATGTGTGCATCATCTGATATAATATTCTAGTGGATAATTTTTTATGCCTTAGGCATGTATAGTAATTGGTTACATTGGCATTTTTGGTACCTCTGTATTGTTTCAGAGAGAGGAAGACACCATTTAAGCTAAAAATGATGAAGAATTTGATCCATAATATAATACAAGTGATCCATTTGAATCTTCTTGCAGTTTAAAGTTCTCTTGTCTAGTCTTCTTCAACTGATCTTAAGTATATGGCTTTAAAATTTAAATGTGAAGGCTTTAAAATTTAAGTGTGTAATTTTTATAATTATAAATAATACAAGTGGATTGACATATGCGGATTTAAAAACAAGTTGTTTTAGGGGTATTACTTTTTTTTATCAAAAGAAATTATTCTTATTTTTTTCCTACTCAACCCTCCCATAAAAACAATGGTTGTGCACTTAGTTCTTTGGCATCTAAAGGATTCACGATAAGCAGGAGTAATACGAAGTATATGAAGTGTGAGTTTTCGCGGGTAACAGATAGTGATCAAGACACAGTGCATCTACTTGGTCAAGAGGTACCCAAGAAAGATGTTTTCAGATACTTGGGATCAATTTTGCAAAAAGGTGGTGAGATTGATGAAGATGTATATCATAGAATTAGAGTAGAGTGGATGAAATGGTAAAGTGCATCGGAGTTTTTGTGTGATTGCGAAATTCCCCTTAAGTTCAAAGGAAAATTTTATAGAACAACTGTAAGATTGTCAATGCTATATGGAGCGGAATGCTGGCCAGCACATAGACAACATGAGCATTAAATAGGGGTAGCAGGAATGAGGATGCTAAGGTGGATATGTGGTTATATGAAGATGAATAAGATAAGAAATGAGGATATTTGACAAAAGGTATCAGTGGTACTGGTATGTGAAAAGATGAGGGGCTTAGATTGAGGTGGTTTGAGCACGTTATGAGATGGCCACTGGATGCTCCCATAAGAACAAGAGTTTGTTACCAAGAGCTCGACACAAAGAGAGGTAGAGGTCGACCGAAACTTATCTTGGGAAAGGTAGTTAAACAAGACCTAATGGAGTGAGATATAGATTGGCGGACGGTATGTCTTAGGACGGAGTGGAGAAAAACTATAAGCTGGGTGGAGGATTAAACCCATTAGCAGTTTTATGTTCTAGTCGTTCATTTGTTTTAGTTCTTTTCCTCTTCATTTCTCTCCTCTTCCTTTCACCCTCTTTTATTTTAGCTTTTTTTCCTCTTTTTTGTCTTATTTCCACTTTTTTCTTCCCTTTTTCCTTTGTCTTTCTTTGTCTTATTTCTGATTTTTCATTGGGTTCATCTACCACCGACCCTAATTAACTTGGGTTAAAGGTGCTGTTGATGTTGATTGAATTTCTGTTTGCAGTCATAAATTCATAATGCATCATCATGTTGGTTGTGTTGTTTCTTAGCTTCATATTTACTTCTTTACCTTGGCGGGTGTGCACATTGAGTTCGCAATATAATTGGTGTATTTTTCAGCTGATTCTGTCTTTTGTGCTGTCAAGCGGGTTAGTTTCTTTTAAATTTACTGTTCTATTTTTCTAAGTGCCTTTTATGTTATCTAGGTTGTTTCTCGGATATTATTCATTGATCCATTGAGTAGAGCTGTTGGTTTGACGCTGAATCCACATCTTGTTCAGAACAGGGCCCCTCCTTCTGTAAGTATTGTAGCTTAAATATCCTTGGTGCTCTAAGGATGTCATATTTCAATCCATGGAATGGATTCAGAATCTGTTTTTTATTCTCTTTCCCATAAGTAATTACATTCAATGCTGTTAAATGATGCTTTTCTTGTCTATTGCTTCCATAATTATTATTGTTATCAATAATCATGCGTTGCATGTTGGAGACTGATGAACTGTCTTTGTTGTGCAGCATGTTAAAATTGGAGATATATATGACAACTCAAAAGTCGTTAGGGTGGATAGAGGATTAGGACTATTGCTTGAAGTTCCATCGATTCCGGAGCCAACTCCAGCTTTTGTCAGTGTATGTAGTGTTTGGAAAAGTTTTAATGTTGTAGAACTTTTACAGTATGAAATCTGAATGTTCAACTACATTACAATTACAAATAAGCCTTACCCCACCAGGCAAAATGAAAATGACCATTGAAATTATTGTTGACAGATATCTGATATTGCTGAGGAGATCCCAAAACTTGAGAAGAAGTACAAGGAAGGAAATCATGTTCGAGTTCGGATTCTTGGGTTAAGATATTTGGAAGGAATTGCTACAGGAGTTTTGAAGGTTGTCATTGTACTTTTACTTAATTTAATTTCTGCTGATAAAAAAAAAACTTAATTTAATTTCTAAAAGATGATAAGCATCTGTAAGTGAATGGTTGCAGTGCCTTTTATGTTGGTATTACACTTGAATCACATACTTTTTATCATCTTAAGTCTTTTTGTTTGGAGAATGGGTTGTGTGCTTCACATTTAAACGAATCTGTAAGAGAGGGAGAGAATATCGAAAACTGAATTGAGGTGAAAGGTGATATTATTCAACCCAAGGAACAGTTACACCTTAGTTTATATAGACAGTTACATAACTGTAACTGTCAACTAACTCTAGTCAGTTAGTAAGACAGTTAACTAACTATGAACTCACTATTAACTATAGTTAAACCTTTACCCAATAGCTGAGAAAAGAAAACTATCTATCGAGTAAGTATACTCCTATAACATTGAACATTATAAAAGCAGTCAAGTTGGAACTTTTAATATTTATGATTGACTTGTTATCTGACCAGCTTTGGTATTGGTATATACTGGCAAGCTGCAAGCTTATTATACACTTTTTAATATTTAATCAAGTTGTCCTTTGTGTCTGAACATCAATTATCTGTTGAATTTGAAAATGTTTTTGATAATTTCTTTATTGACCATTTCTAACCTCAGTCTGATTGCTGTAGATGTATGTGCGTCATCACACAATAGTATTATGTGTCTTTTTTTGTGTGTTAATGTGCATTAGTACTTTTTAAGAACTTGACCTTATGATGGATATAGGAGTTATTACATTCAAGATTGCTTATTCTTATGATTGTCTTGATTGCTTGGAAGAATTGCTAATGGCTCTAATCTCTTATAGAAATAAAAATTTGTTAAATTGTAAGGTTTCTTCTAAATTTTTAGTGCTCTGTCAGGACTATAATTGGTCTGATCTGTATCATATCCTTTGAAAGTTCATTTTTTCTGTAGTGTCCCATGTTAGAATGTAGATTGCTTCCAACCTTTTCATTCATTATTATGTTCCACATTTCAGTTGTTTCAAAAGCTCCAAGGTTTAGTTCGTGTCATTTTTGTCTATCCCATTCCCATAATCATACATATTCATGTGTGATGTAACTAGAATGTGTTGACCTTTTCAAAGAAGAAGCAATGTAATTTAGTTTTTCTATATTTTATCTCTGAAAACTAGTTTATAATGACATTTCTTTTTCATGTCTTTCGGAAAAAAAAGGTAGCTGCATAAATTGAGCTAGTCTGTTGTTTCTCTGTATAATTGCTTTCCATGTGGGTACAGTTTTAAATCTGATGTTATATGGAATAATGTTGACATAGATGTTAGTAGGAGGTTTTCAATTAATCATCTTTTTTGTTTTCATATCATGCAGGCTAGTGCTTTTGAAGAGGAAGTGTTTACTCATTCTGATGTCAAGCCTGGCATGGTGGTGAAGGCTAAGATTCTTTCAGTTGACAGCTTTGGCGCTATAGTGCAAATTCCAGGTGGTGTGAAGGCACTTTGTCCTCTTCGACATATGTCTGAATTGGAAATTTCAAAGCCTGGAAAAAAATTTAAGGTTCTATTAACTTGTGCTAGTTATTTTTAGTATTGTCATTTTTTGTTTCTTCAGACCATATATGGTAGAGTTTTGTAGCATGTTTGTGATGCGACAGTTAAGACATTATGTGGCTGAAGTTCTTACCTGGATTATGGTACAGGTGGGAGCTGAATTGGTTTTCCGTGTGCTTGGTTGCAAGTCAAAACGGGTGACAGTTACACACAAGAAAACCCTTGTATGTTTCTACATGTGAACTCTTTTGCAGTTTATTCAATCTCAAAGGCACTATTATAATTTTTTTCTCTTCTTTTTTAGTTTAGCTATCCATTAAAAGGTTTCTTTATCGTCAATTATATTTTCATACCTATCGTGAATTATCTTTCTCAACTTTCAAAAGTAAGGTTTATCTGACTCTTTGTTGTTGGATAATATGTTCCTTCTAAGAGTTTCTTCTTTGACTTCTTTGTTGTACTATATTTTCAGTGAGGACTGCGTTCAAAATCTTTCTTCCATTCACCAAAAAAAAGCCTTCCCTGAATATAATTGCCATGCAGGTCGAACCTATTGTTAGGAACCAAGAATTGAAATGATGAAGAAAAGAAAGAAATTTTACTGTATAGTAAGAGAAAATAGGAGAGAGAACTCTCCTCCAAGGGTTTTCCCTTCACAAAGGATTTCTCCTTTCACAAAGAGCTAATGCTCAATTTACAATGACAACAAATCTCCCTCCCTCCTATCCTTCTTATCCTATTTATATCTAATAAGCCCCTCTAACTAATTAACTAACCCATTACTATTTATTAGTCTAACTATCTTAACTAACTTTCCCCTCTCCTTATATTCTAACACTTATCCTACCAAAATTTTAAAAATATAATAATCTTTGCACTGTAGTTTGGTATATATAATTTTCACCTGAATTTGCTTGCTTTCCATTTTGGTCTTTAATTATCCCTATTGTGAAGGATGTTGTAGTTTGGAACCTGAGTATATAGTGAAACCAGGGTCATGTGGTACTACTTTATAGTGATGTATTTCTATGAACTTTAGATTACATGCTTACCATTATGACTCCCTTTAGTTAATGAAATGTGTTGAGCAGCACTTGTGGGAGCAATGGGGTGTGGGGTTTGAAAAAATAACAAATAAAAATTTTCCTTTTGCTGTGTACATCTTTCAATAAGCTTGTTTGTCTCTTCATTGTCCTCAGTGAAGAAACTTTGGGAGCATTTATTAATATCCCCCACCCCACCCTACTCCAATTTATTAGTTCTGCATTCAATTCTGAATCAGATATATCATATTTCTGCAGGTTAAATCAAAACTTGGGATTATTAGTTCATATGCTGATGCAACTGATGGTTTGATAACCCATGGATGGATAACAAAGATTGAAGTTCATGGATGCTTTGTACGGTTTTACAATGGGGTCCAAGGATTTGCTCCCAGGCAAGTCTCTGATTTATCTGTATACTTATGTCATGATAACAGTCAAGTTATATTTTGATGTTTGCTTAAATCACGAGCTTTTAGTATTGGAAATTTCATCTTCATTTTTCACCTTTTACTCTTGACTAATTTCTTCATTCCCATATCATTCATTTATCATGGGATTTTTAAATATTTGAACTTCGAAGCATTTTCTTCTCACAAGAAAAAAATGATATATAAAAGTCTTACGCCCCAAAAAAGTTCTAATTAATGAAGTGTATTTTATTTTGGCAATGCCGGGATTTTGAAGGATGTTTTATTGTTTATTTTTGTACCTTTCTCTTATATGGAAAAGATTTAGAACCTTGTTTAAATTGGACTTTCTACCTGGGTATATCAATCGTTTGCTATAGTGGCATTATGGTGGTGCATTTTTCAATAAAGGCCATAGCAGTCTCAATCGCAACCGCTATAGCCATGCTAGAATGATGTTTTATGAACAGTGTTTTCAATGGCGGAATGCAGCGGAAGGCCAAAAGTCCACCATATAAACATGCCATTGCAGCCTATGGCACCACTATAGTGGCCCTCCCTTCACAAACTGCCTATGGTGGTTGGCATAACAAATGCCATGCCATTCCGTCATGAAATCTCATTTTTGCCCTCAACACTGTTGTTTTGGGGGCTTTCTTTAGGGTCAAAGTTGAGATTTCACTCCCTTTTTCAGAATGTAAAATAATAAACTCCCAAATTGGTTATAATTTCCCACACTTCTATTAACTTTGTGATTCCCACCCTATTCGACCAATACCCACTTATCTTAGGCAGTATTTCCAATGGCATCCACCCTCCATTCTTTTCTCTACATTGAACTTTGAAGTTTGAATCACCTCTGTACTGAACTCTGAACCCTCAACTTCTGTTCTTTGTGCTACACTAACTCTCAATTTTTATTGAATGTTTTAAGATGTCTCGTATTTAAAAAAATATGAATGTCTTTTTAATTTTGCTTGTTTCCTTGACTTTTATTTTTATGTACTTGTATATTTTTCTTAAAACCTATGACATTTTATTGTTAATTATGAATACTTTGGGTAAGTTTTTTGTACACACATGCATACATATATACTCCCTCTGGACTCGAATATAACTTATAAGCAAAAAAATGTTGAAGTTTAGTGGATTGAAGTATAAGCAAATTTCTACTAATTCAACTCTATTTAATAGCATTATTCCAAAAATATCCTTAAGTTCAAATCTGAGTACCATTTCCGATAAATATGATTAAGAGATAGTTTAGGAAATGTAATTCTTTTTTTGTATGAAATCAAGAAAATTAAATGAACTTAACTAACATTCTTAGTATGTGTGAAATTAGGTATTTTTGCTTATATTTAGGTCCAAATGGAGTATATATTAGTTTTATCAATGGTGGAAGGCTAAAGTTCCACCATTTAAACATGCTATTGCGGTCGATCCATAGTTATTAACTCAGTTTCTTGCTAACTTGGTTGGCCCAATTTTAAAGATGAACTCTTCAATTGTAAGCCTTTAGTTTTGGTTTGTATTATATTCCTGTTTTTATGTTGTGGCATCTTGAAAACTCATTGACTGTAATATGTTGACTACATTCCAGTTTTGATGTAAGTATTAGTGTCATTCTCTTACTAGAACTATGTTATTCATTGTTTTGATTTAAGAGCAGATCTGAACTTGGATTAGAGCCAGGTGCTGATCCAGGTACAGTGTACAATGTTGGACAAGCTGTCAAATGCCGGGTCATAAGTTGCATTCCTGCTTCACGGAGGATCAACCTTAGTTTCATAATAAAGCCCACAAGGTTTTCTTCTTTCCACTTTCTGCTTGTTGTCAAATTGTATTTTTTGGTGAGATCATATGTTTTCTTCCTAATTTAAAAAGTAGTTCAAGTTCTGTCAGTTAAAATAAGAAGCTATCTGCTGACTTACTTTCGGGCTGTGATTAAAAAGTGCAGGCAGTCACTTTGCTGGGGTACAAATTATGCTAATCCAATGTTACATTCAAATGACAGGGTTTCTGAAGATGATATGGTTACGTTGGGTAGCCTTGTTTCAGGAGCTGTTGACAGAATAACATCTAATGCTGTTGTTGTTTATGTCAATGCAAGTGGTTTCTCAAGGGGTACAATATCTATGGAGCACTTGGCAGATCATCATGGTAAAAATTCCCTAATGGTTGGTAAAGGCTTTCCCATTGCTGCTTACTCTTAATGTAGTTGCTTATTGTAGCTTCTTACTTTGCAGGGCAAGCTATTTTGATGCACTCAGGATTGAAACCTGGATATAATTTTGATCAACTGCTGGTTCTAGGTACAATTAAGATATTCAGCATGTTCTTTGTAATAGCCTATGTCATGACAGTTAATGCCTGGGCAAAGCTGTTAGGCATTTAATGTTAACAATTCTGTGTGTTTTGTCATTTTATTAAGGTTTGATACTTGATTTGTTTACCTTGTAGAGTTAGGGAATGACCCAAGTTTTCCCCAAGGTTATATATATAAGTTTGACTCCTCTTGTTTTTATTTTAACATCTTTTTACTTAGACATTCATTGCTGGGCCGATTCATTTCCCTTCTATTGTTGGGGTAGCAGCTACTTTTTAACTTACTACTATCATTAAAATTATTATGTTTTTGTACTATAATTTTACTTGACCTAAGGTTTGAAAATAAATAAGAGAGGTAAATTTTTTACATCACGACATCATAATTATTCAGAATTTTATTGCTTTAATTTCAACAGTTTTCAGTAAGAAACTGTGTTGTGTGTGAAACAGAAACTTCAACATAGGTTTTTAATGTTATTTCTTAGATATGAATGAGATTCACTCTTATTATTCTGTGTTTTGCTTTTCAGTGTTATCTATCGAGTTGATAACTTATATCATAAACCTGCAACTATTAGTTTAATGTTTCATTTTAATCAATGTAGATGTTAAGGGAAACAATTTGATCCTGTCTGCCAAAAGTTCTCTTATTAAACATGCTCAGCAGATTCCTGCAGATATCAATCAGATACATCCTAACTCTGTTGTGCATGTAAGTGCTGATGTCAAACATATATGAACTGCTTCCAGCACTTTTTTTTTGATAGTCATGTTTTTTTTTTAGTTTCTTGCTTGTCAGTGACATGCTGTTAAGTTTTTCTTCCTTTTCTATATAAATTGTGTATGGAGCAGGGCTATATATGTAACTTAATTGAGTCTGGCTGCTTTGTTCGTTTCCTTGGTCATTTAACCGGCTTTGCTCCTAGAAATAAGGTATCTCAATTTAACGCATCCCCTTCCCTTTGTTTCTCTATTACACACCTCACTTTATCCTAGGCACATATATGATAGCCTGATATCCTTGTTCTATTGTATAGGCTGCATATGACCAGAAAAGCAATATTTTGGAAGCTTATTACATTGGGCAATCAGTTCGCAGCAACATATCCAATGTTAGTATATTTCAGGCTGTATATCAATTTTATGAAAGCTTAGTTCTGGCTAAAACAGTGTAATACTAATACTCTTTCTTATTTTTTATTAAAAAAACTTCAGGTTAGTAGTGAAACTGGTAGAGTAACACTCTCTCTAAAGCAGACAGCTTGTTCTTCAACTGATGCATCATTTATTCAGGACTACTTTCTCACGGATGACAAGGTATAAACAATTGTCAAGTAACTCTAATATTATTGACACACAGTCTCGCATTTTATCATTCTACTTATTAAATTGTTTATTTTATGCATGCTAACACACAGATGTCTACCTTATGCTGTTTTCAAGTATGAGCTTCATATGCCCACAATACATGCTTGTTGGTTTACTCAATTTCTTTCAAAACTGTTATTTTTGAAATAGAATTGGATACCTAGAGTACATTTGTTCATCTATATGTTCATTTATTTTGATTAGAAAATGATGTTGGTGTTCGCTTTATTCTGAACTAGATTAATGCAGTTTTACTATTTACTTTCTGATGAGATTTTTCTGAGGTGTTATATCTAGCTGTTTTAATAGAACCAGATCTGCAAATTTCAGTTTGTGGCTTTGTGCTTCCTTTTACATTAAATTTTGGAAAATACAAGATAGCCAAAAAATTTTCCTGAATAGTTGACATTATTATTGATTCTTGGATAGTTAAGTGGTCTCTACCACATTGACTTGTCTAAAAGTCAACCTTGAATTTTGGCATATTTAAAGTTAAATTCATGAAAAAAATTTTGGCTGTGAATTGCTTTTTGACTTAACATAGAAAACAATGTACTGCTATGTATTTTTGATAAAAAATAAGATTTTGATTTTTGTTTATTTGCCTCCTGGCATAAATTTTCTCCTGTGTTCCTGTCAGCAATTCCTTTCACATCCTCTCCCTTTTCTATTACTTCTAATCTTGTGTGCATCTTTGAATTAGATTGCAAAGTTGCAATACTGGGGCTCTGGTGCATCTGATTCAAAGTGGGATGAAGGATTTAACATTGGTATGGTTGCAAAAGGGAAAGTTAAGGCTGTTGAGGATGTTGGACTTGTTATAAGCTTTGAACAGTATAATGATGTTTTTGGTTTTATTGCCAATTATCAGTGTAAGTTTTCTCCTTCCCACATGGTATTTAGTTATTAACTAATATGTTTGGATGGTAATTATCAAGTGCAAGTACCAATTCTCATTGTGATATAATTCCTTAGTGGCTGGAACTATATTGGAGAGTGGCTCTATAGTGGAAGCCTTGGTTCTTGATGTTGCAAAGGCAGACAAACTTGTTGAGTTAACTCTAAAACCAGAGTTCATTAATAGATCTAAAGAAAGTTCCATCAGTCGTACCAACAAGAAGGTTGGAATTTTTTTTCGGCTCCTTGCTCCTTTCGTCTGTCTTCATGCATATATATCACATTTTTGTCCCACATGGCAAAAAAAAGCTGAGTAAATTTTTTGATACAAATTTAATGCTGCCATACAAATTTAATGATACAAATTTTTTGATACAAATTTTCGTCTGTCTTTATGAAATTTATCTCATTGCATTGTTTCTTTCTTCTCTCTAATAAACAATGTTTTTTATTTTTTTAATCTGAAGGCAAAATAGTTTGGATTTTTTTATGTTATATTTAAGGTTTCTATAATGGGCATTCAAAATTTTATTAAGAATTCCATCATTCTTTATTGACCTACTTTGACCAAATTAATGAAATACCTTGGTTCCAGAAACGTCTAAGGGAGGCATCAAAGGACTTGGTATTGCATCAGGCTGTGAATGCAGTAGTGGAAATTGTAAAAGAAAATTACCTGGCAAGTATTAATATTGTTCTTCACCTTTAGCCATCTTCTAGTAAAACTTCATGCATATTAACGTATTTTACTGAAATTATTATCTACAAGGCAGGTTCTATCAATTCCAGAAAATGATTACACTATAGGATATGCATCAGTATCAGACTATAATGCTCAAAGGTTTCCTCATAAACAATACCAAAATGGGCAGAGGTGAGCACAAAATTTGCTGATTAAAAGTTTCAACTCAGGTTTTCACATGTATTTTATCCCATATAACTAAAATTACTCAAAAGTTTGTGTCTAAGACTAAGTAATATGGTGCCTCCAATAATTTTGGATGGTAAAGTGGGTACACACTTGAATGACTGTTAGCAACCTGTATTGTATTGGTAGTAACAATCTTTCTTATTGTATTGGTCTTTATTTTGTGGTTAAATGCTCTTTTTCTTTGGATACAAGGGGATACAAGGAAATGCCCATTTATTTTCTGTTTGTTTGTCTTGTATTTTGGCTATCATCTTGTATTCTTTGCAGGGATTTCTTTGGACTTTCCTTTTTCCTCATAAATTTTGAACTTGTTTAATTCTTTTCCCTACCCTTTTACTCTTGGATTCCTGTGTTGATCATATACTAACAATCATTTTCTACTCCCTAATCTTGTGTCTGCTTCTACTTGTAAAGTTTCAGTATTTAATTCAATGCTTTATTGGGTTATTGCTAATCAATGTGTTTGGAGGCCAAATATTTATGCATAATAATTGTCTCATGAGTTCATATCATAATTTGTTTGCCTAGTTTTGCCACAACTCATTGCATTGCATATTTTACTTGGTCAGTGTTGTTGCAACTGTTATGGCTCTTCCAAGTCCTGAAACATCAGGAAGGTTGCTCTTACTTCTTGATGTGATCAATGAGACATCATCTAGTTCTAAAAGAACCAAGAAGAAGTCTAGCTACAAAGTGGGAACTCTGATTGAGGCAGAGGTATGTGGGTTTATCTAGTTTGGTTATATTTGAGTCCAGAGTAGTATTTCTTATTCTGAAAAATTAAAAGTGTGTTTCATGAATTTTCTTTTATGATATGGTTGTCCAGATTACTGACATCAAAACACTTGAACTGAAGCTGAAGTTTGGATTTGGTCTATATGGCCGGATTCACATAACAGAGGTAAGCATTTTGTTTTTCTGGTGTAAAACTAGCATTTGAAGTTGTAGATTTCATAACAAAGCTTCTGCCATTATGGGGCCTTGAGAGTGTCAGATGTGAGCATCTTTACCCTGAGCTGATATGCTGTTTTTGTAGCTGTAAATTGTGACCAAATTCACATAGCAGTGACCTTAATGTTTCAGTGCAGCAACGTTTGCCCTCTTGTTGATGTGCTATCTATTTTAGTTTTAGTAATTTTCTAAATAGTTGGGTGCCTATATATGGACAGGTACATTATGGAAATGTTTTGGAAAATCCATTCTCTAGCTATAAAGTTGGGCAAACAGTGACAGCAAGGATTGTTGCAAAACCTAATGAGTCAGATGGCAATCGGAAGGGCTCTCAGTGGGAGCTATCAGTCAGACCTGAAATGGTTACAGGTTAGTACACCACTAGCCGGAAATTATGTGGATTATTAAAATACTGGTTATTTTGGGAAACATAATATATGAAGAAAGACTGGTTAAATTGAAGGCCAGTAATTTGTTTCATAAGCGTGTAGCCATGTATGGGCTCATCTTTATTCTTTACCTGAGTGGTGCTTGGGATTAGATCCTACAGTTGCATTCTTATTGGGAATTAATTTTACCTAACATCCCAACATCCTTATATTATAAGTTATAGCCGTATTTGTTCTTGTCATTACATATTGATATTAATATCAGATACATGTTCATTGGAAGCAAGGGCAAATATATTTTCATCCCCACGCATTATTGAACTCTGTTGTGATATCCATTTATACTATTCCAGTCTGCCCTTATTTTCCTAAGTTTTTTTTTTCTCATGAATCTTTTAATTCTACCTTGTCAGTATCTACTAGTCAAATATATCTCAACAGTTTGTACTTGTTAATTATGAAAATGATCATAATCTTCCTGCAATGTAATATATTATCTCAATTTCAATTCAGGTTCCAGTGATATAGATGTATTTGAAAATCTTGAGTTTAAAACTGGGCAATGCGTGGCTGGTTATGTATATAAAGTAGAAAGTGAATGGGTCTGGTTAACAATATCGCGAAATGTAAGGGCTCAGCTGTATATTCTTGATAGTGCTACTGAACCCAGCGAGCTTGAGGATTTCCAGAATCGATATCATGTTGGACAACCTGTTTCTGGTCATGTTCTTAGTGTCAACATGGAAAAGAAGCTATTGCGGTTGGTTGTGTGCCCCTTTTCCACTCTTCCTTGCGGAACTAGTGAAGAGCCACAAATTAATGTAGTGGATAAGGATTTAACAGCACATTTTCATGAAGGAGATATTTTAGGTGGAAGGGTTAGTAAAATACTTCCAGGTGTTGGTGGATTGCTTGTCCAAATTGGTCCTCACACATATGGAAAAGTACATTTTACTGAACTTGCAGACACATGGGTGCCTGATCCGTTGTCTGGATATCATGAAGAGCAGTTTGTCAAATGTGTAGTGCTTGAAGTCAGCCACACTGTCAAGGGTACTATTCATGTTGACTTGTCATTGGGATCTTCCAATGTGAAGCTTTCCCAGGAATCTGCTGTGTAAGTACTAGTATTGATACTTGTTTATTCTTTTTTTTAGATCAATCTTTAAATAGTCCTAGCCTGCACTGTTTTCTTCTTTTTTCTTTGTTATCATACTGATATTTAAATTGGTTGTATTGGTTTATGTCCATTGGTTTATTACCTCTGTTCAAAGCACAGGTTTTTGCCCAAGTTATGTTAAAAACCTATAATAATAATATTATAATTTATACCTGATAATTTTCATCCTATTATTAATTGTTGATTTTTCAGGAATGCTAACAGCAAATGTGTGGAGAAGATTGAGGATCTTCATCCTGATATGATTGTAAAGGTATAGGGGCTTTTTTGCCTTTTGTCTTGTCATAATTCTTTTTTTTTTTATCTAGGGTTTATGTTAGCTCATTTAATGCCAAGTGTTTGCTTACCATCATAGCATTCATCATTTATGTGCCAGGTGCCAGGTGCCAGGTTATGTTTTTAGAATTTTATTTGAATGAATCATTGTTAGAGTATAGTTTGTGTAATGGGCTTGAGTAATACTACTCTTGTAACTGTACTGTAGTTGTAACCTGCCAGTGCCACTATCTGTCAGCTGTAGGTAGTTAGTAACCGGTTAGTCACAGAAACCTTCTTCTATACCCGGCTCCATATATAGAGCTTCTATGTACTAATCATGTAATCAATAATATAATATTCCTTGATTCTACTCTCTGTAATTCTAACAATAATCAATTGGGCATAGTTTTTACTTGATGGGGGTGGGTGGGGGTACTTTTTAGAGATAAATGCTATAATCTCACATACATTCTCTTGATTTTCCCCCAAGCTTTTTGCTCTTAAATTTCAGTTTTCTTTGTATTTTATTCAGGAGGACATCTGAGCACCTTTGTTTTCTATCATTCCTCTCTTTTATAATTCCTTTTCAAGAAAAAAAAGGCAAACACTTTTGTACTCCTTTCATTTGTAAAGGAAACATCTTTTACTGAGGAATCTGTCATTTAAACTGTTTGATTTTGCATTACAAGGACAGCATCTAGTTTGCAATAGTTTAATGTCAATTAAGAATGCCATGATAAAATAAATTGTAGATTCAACTTTTTCAAGAACCTAATTTCCTTGCGTGAATTGATTACAAGATACAATTACTCAGAGGTACTACTTGTCAAGGTCAATACAAAAACCAAATATTTATTTAGGTCATTTTCCAACTGGCTATAACAACCCTGCCACGAGATATGAAGTGTATGTGTGCAATATTGTTTTACCTGTTGTAAGTTTTGGTCCTTGATCATTTTCTGCGCTGATAATTTACATATCGTTTTTGGATTTTCTGTATTTTTTCCTCTAAATATTGTATTTTTGATCTTTTGGATTTATTTGTCTTCTTTTGGCCAGGGCTATGTTAAGAATGTCACAGCAAAAGGTTGCTTCATTATGCTCTCAAGAAAGATTGATGCCAAAATTCTTCTGTCCAATCTCTCCGAACAATATGTTCAAGAACCTGAGAAAGAATTTCCTATTGGAAAACTTGTAATTGGCAGGTAAGTAATCAACCTATTGTCTCTGTTTACTTCTTGACATGAGATAGATATGTGAAGAAATGTACTAAGACAGCAAATAACAGGGTTATATCTGTGGAGCCTCTTTCAAATCGTGTTGAAGTTACACTGAAGATATCAACGGCTCCCAATAAACCCAAATCTGAGGTTATTGATTTGAGTAAATTTCATGTTGGAGATGTTGTATCTGGCAGGATTAAGCGGGTTGAGTCATTTGGTTTATTCATTGCAATTGACAACACAAACATGGTATTCCTACAACCTTGGCAGCCATTTCTTGTCCATGTATTTGTAATAAAAAGTATTATGATAAAGAAATTAAGAAATGAGAACTTTTATTTCTTTCATGCTTTTAGCTTTTTATAAGTCTATGCATTGTATAATAATATTTTTAATTTTATGGTTTTATCAATTTCTTAACTTGGATGCCTCAAATGCTTACAGCTTTATCCACAAAATGTATCCGTGGTTGCGATCGTATTTATGTAAAATTATTATTTTTCATAAACCATTCTCAAGTGACTGGTCAACTCGGTTTTGTGAGCTTACTTGATTATGGTCCTTTAATTACCTAGGTTGGGTTATGCCACATATCAGAAATTTCTGATAACCGTATTGAGAACATTGAAGCAAACTATAGAGCTGGGGAGAGAGTAAAGGCAAGAATATTAAAGGTAATTCAAATACAAAAGCTTTGGATATTTTACTGGTTTCTATGTTTTTACCAAGAGATTATATGCCTATTGGTTTTAATTTACATTGCAATTTCTACTGTTTGTATTTGTTGAGATATAATATGATTTATATCTCCAGTAACCTATTTCTATGAAAATAGGGAACTTTTGATATTTTGGAATTTGTATCTCGTAGGATCATATCTCTAGATTTCAATTAGATTTTGGTTGATCCTTTCCTTTTTTTTTTCTAGCCTATCGTGTGTATCTATATTGTATTCCTACACTCTTTGTACATAATTAATCAACGAGAAATACAAAAGTTTTAATTCTTTCCTCAATCTCAAGTGTATTATTCTGTATGTATATTGTATAATTGGAAGTGTTTTGCATGAGACCCGTTGATGTTTCTGTAATATGATGATTTTATCTCCAGTCAGATAAATATATTTATAATTAGGATTCAGATGGTTGTATGATAATAAGGGTATATTCTAGCAGACAAACTAAAATCCACCAGGAAAAAAATGGAATCCAATGCATTTGTGTACAAGTTGCTTGAATATCTGCAACCATAGTTGACAGATAACTAAAACCCTTCCAGAAACACTTCTAAATGCTAAGCTAACTTATTCAGACTCTAATTCCATCTTAATTATCATTGAATTGTGTGAACTAACTCACAAGTTCGTCATATGTCCATATCTCAAATTCTTTAGTGTCCTATGTCAGATAGGCCTTCTTGCCTGATCCGTGTGTATTAAAGTACTAAATTACTAACTAATTACATTTCTGTAACATATTTCATCAGGTGGATGAAGAAAGACACAGAATTTCTTTGGGAATGAAGAATTCATATATGAGGGATGAAACCGTGCTTCAAATACCATCTGAGGAAGAATCAGATGAACCTATTGTGGATGGAATGAAGTCTATAACTTCTATGAATAGTAGTTTGCTTGGAACCTCAAATATAGATGTTGAGGATGAAATTGATCAATTCCCAATTCTTTCACAAGTACAAGAAAGGGCAGACATTCCACCACTTGATGTTGCCCTTGATGACTTTGATCAATTTGATGTAAATAATGCTAACAGTCAAAGCGAAGAACATGCAAATGAAGAAGAGATTGTAAATGAAAAACATAAGAGATGTGAAAAGAAGAAAGCAAAGGAGGAGAGGTTAATATAAGGCTTATAGTTATTTGGCATGCTTTCTATAAAATGCTCTCTATCATTTTTTTCTCTTTTGCTTTTTAATTCTAATGTGACAAGTACACTGTACAGGGAGAAGCAAATAAGGGCTGCTGAGGAAAGATTACTGGAGGACGATGTCCCTAGAACTGCCGATGAGTTTGAAAGGCTGATTAGAAGCTCTCCTAATAGCAGTTTCACTTGGATAAAATATATGGATTTCATGGTTTCTATGGCTGATGTTGAGAAAGCCCGCTCAATTACCGAAAGGTACATCTAATGAACTATTATTTTGTGTGTGGATTTTAAAATCATTATGAAATTTAAACTCGACTTTGTTGATGTTGATTTGAATTGTATAATCCTAAGCTTTTCTATAGGAGCCATAAACATATTCCTATTCTAAGGCAAGTCTTGGGCAAGAGGGTCTTAACAGTTTTCTTTTTTGTTTATTTTGGGTCAATTATTGCGCTATTAAACATTCAACCTTCATCTATCGGAGTAAGAGTGTTTGCATATAAACAAGTAATCTTGTATGCTAACCTATTTTCACTAATAATTACTAAAGTACAACATTGTCTTCACTTTATGTTCTGGTTTTATAATATTTATATTGAATTGGTGATCCCCCCCTACCCCCCAGTAAACAAGTGAAAACAAGATATTTTTGTAATTATTGCTGAAAATAAGAAACAAAAACATGGAAGAAAGTTTCAAACCAAACAGGCCTTACTTTTTGTACAGCCTATGATTTAGCAAAAACAGCTATTTAAATGATTTGATGGTACCTCCTTACCTCCTTCAAATTACATTGTTTCAACAGTTACTTGAAATGCCTCCTTCATAGATTGATACGGATTGGTTACAACAGAAGGCAAAAGTATCTTGAATCAATGTTATGTACTTTCTGAAGTATGAAGATTCGGCACTTGAATTAAAACTTTTAATATGTTCTATGTTAAAGGATGTTTTCAATGTGTTGTCATTGTTGATTAAATATTAGAGTGACTTGAGCCGAACAATTGCTTGCTTACTTACGAGTATCTTTATGGTGGCAAAAGTGGAGAGAAATCATTATTCATGTAGTTTATTGGTTCCCTTGATTGTGTATTTCAAGTTTCTGTTTGCAATAGGGTACTTATGTCTACTTGTTACAGTGTATTTCAATACATCCATGTGAATGCCGTATTACCATAGTCATCTGACTTGACATTTTTCTACTCCAATGAATCCATAATTTTGAAGGGCTTTGAGGACAATAAATATCCGAGAAGAGAATGAGAAGCTTAACATCTGGAAGGCATACTTTAATTTGGAAAATAAGTATGGAAACCCTAGAGAGGTAAGAGTGTGTGGGGGAGATCAAGAGCAATTTCAGTTTTTGCTTGTTCACTTTCACTATTATTGTTGTAGAGTATCCTTAATTAGTGTTTTTGTGTAGGAGGCTGTTATGAAAGTATTCCAAAGAGCTCTACAGTACAATGATCCCAAAAAGGTTTACCTAGCACTCTTGGGAATGTATGAGAGGACCGAGCAGCTTAATTTAGCCGATGAACTTCTCAATAAAATGACAAAGAAGTTCAAGCATTCATGCAAAGTATTGTGAACTTTTTAGTATAAATCCACTCTTCTGATGTTGATAAAAAATGTGCATGGAACTTATTTTGCACTGGATTGTAGGTTTGGTTGAGGCGTATACAAAGTCTTTTGAAGCAAAACAAGGATGGAATCCAACCTGTCATTGATCGTGCTTCGTTAAGCCTTCCTAAACACAAGCATATTAAATTTTTCTCTCAGACAGCTATTCTTGAATTTAAAGTTGGGGTTCCAGATCGAGGGCGATCCATGTTTGAAAAAATCCTACGGGAGTACCCAAAGAGAACAGACTTATGGAGTGTTTATCTTGATCAAGTATGTCCTTCTCCACCTCATTTTCTTTGTGTTAGTATATTATTTTGAAGCTAACATTCTCTCGTGTACTTTATATAGGAAATTCAACATAAAGACGAAGATATCATTCATGCACTGTTTGAAAGGGCTGTTAGTCTGAGCCTCCCACCTAAAAAGATGAAGGTGTGTGCATATCTATACTACCAGTTTTGCTGATGTTGTTTTGGAATTTTTCCTGTCAGACTCACTTAGGACTTTGTTGTCTTGATTGACAGTTCTTATTCAAAAAGTATCTTGATTATGAGATGTCCCAAGGTGATGAAGAACGTATTGAATCTGTGAAGAGGAAAGCAATAGAATATGTCGAGAGTCTAAACAATTGAATATGGCTTGATACAAATTCACCACTGCTTTAGTTTTGAATTCTACAACTTGCAGCCACTCTGGATATCCTAAGACAAAAAGAGTTTTTTTTTTTTATAAGGCATGATAACAAGTGGAGTGGTTCTAACACTACCTAGTAGTGCTGCCAAGTGCTAGTGTGCTTTTTGCAGCATAAGATGAATGCATCAAATGAGCACAAGAGAAAGACAGACCTTTGACATTGAGAGGAATTATAGGCCCCCCTGTATTCTGTCTTTTGCCCTGTTTATTCCATTTGGGCTGTAATTTTTTGGTTCAACACAAATTGATTTTTCTTGTGGCAGAGGTTAGGACAATGTTGAAACGTTGTTATAGTGTTTGGTTGTAACCAAATTTTGAGAATGTAACCATTACTTTATGCCCCAAAATGAGAAATTGTAGCTTTATTTTCCAAAATACCCATGTGTCATTGTTTTTTGTCTCCTTTCTTTTTTCAATTCATAAGCTGGTTGTTATTTAGATATGATTTTCAGTTAAACGAGTATATGCAGATTTTGATCTATGTTCCCTAGAACTACTAGAATAAGCATCACATTGCTGCAGCGACAACCATTTTCTCTTACTTTTCAGAACCAGTAAATTAAAAATACAAATTGTCTTGCTTAAAACTCCTAATAAATACAACTGGTATTATTTAATCCTTATCCTGCATTCAATTGATTAACCTAAGGTTGTACTTGCTGTATATATACACAACTAGTAACATAAAGATAAAGATAAACTTCACAAATCAGTATCCTACTAGATAAAACTGGGAATTTTGAATTCAAATGATAGCGTGTTATTGTTACATAAAAGAATCGTATTCCTTAATCATTCTTATCATGCATTAATTTTAAACAATTTAGTCCAGATTCAACGGCTATAACATCTTCATACGGTCTGTTTAATGTTTCAACACGAGTCTAGTTAGCAGCATTCAATGAATCTTCTTCCTTGGCAAATTTTCAGTGCTCTTAACCGAATTCGGCACACAAATACTGAGAACCCTAGCAGTAACTAATGAGCAATCAAAGAATCTATAATTGCTAATTAACCTAATAAAAGTGTCATATATAACCAAAATCTCTTCAGCTAACAACATTACTGATATCTGCATTCAATTTATTGGAATAAAAAAGGTTCATAAAACATATAGATTATCTGTGCTGAATTCTTCAACATCCTAGTCCAGAATCCAAATCGCAATCTTCAACTCCTTCTCGTGCTTTCACCAAGTGTCTTCTTATTTGAAGATCTTTCTCTACTTTCATAAGCTTTTTTCTCGTTATTTCAAGCACTTGTTCTATTTCAATAACCTCCGTCTTCAATCTAGTTGTTTTCATTTTTAATGCGGTTACGTTCTTCTTCATCTTCCTTTTCAGCTGAAGAGATCTCTAATTTTAAAAGGTTTCAACCAGGTCACATCAAATTTTTACAGCTGAACTAGCTCCCACCACTGTTGAAGATTGTTTCGAACATCTTCATCCACGTCTTGAGCCACTTTAATTTTTTTTTTTTTAAATTTTATTGTTTTAACTTTAAGATTTTTAAAATAAAAAAGGTCCAGAAATATACAAAACATACCTCTTTTTCTTTTCTCAAAACATAAACAAAAACACGACATACTCCTCCCTTCTTTTCTTCAAGCATGATAACTCCTTTTCGGCAGTTATAGGGAGTTTATTTTTCTAGCAAGTATTTGCAATGTTTGCTAAAGCAGAATTTGTATATTTGCAGTGTTTTAACAACATTCAAGAGCATTTGCATAATTTCATTTTAACACCAACATTATTATTGCCTTTTACTTAACATATAATTTTTTATTAACCTCCAAGAAGTGTCGTATCCTTAATTTTAAAAAATTGTCGTATCCCCATATCCGTGTCGTATCGTACCCTATCATATCTCGTATCTAGGCTTCATAGTTTTCCGTCAAATAACAGCAGCAATTATTCTTAATGATCAAGGGAAAAGTTACAGCAAGCAGTTGGCAGATGATTATATGGACACGAAATTAGTAGAGGGTAAAAAAGAAAAATACATTTGGACACCCAAATACTAATAGATGTACACCCAATGAGAGAGGAGAAAAGTAAAAAAAAAAAATGTATAATAAGTGATATGATAAAGAGAGAAAAGTAATAAAAATATACGAATAATAAGTGATATGATAAGATAAGAGGGATCAATGAAATATTTAAAATAAAAGAGTATCTAAGTAACACCACGCTAGCAAGATGATATCTTAATTTGTGATTCTAATTTATAAAAACATCATCCATAATTGAATGCAAGATGGTAAAAGCCTTGGTTCTATTTGCAACTTGCTCATTGGGAAATCTCATACGAGCAACAATTTCTACTGCTTCCCAAAGATCATAAGCTTTCAACTAAGACCTCATCTTCACCACCTAGATTTCATAATTCTTTCCTAGGTGTTGGTAGTGAAACATTGTTGGAAGCCATTTAAAAGGTTGGGTATTAAGGGTGAAGGGAGAAAAGGGGAGGGATTGAGAGGTTTGCAGATTCTAGTTATTTTTCTTTTTGATATTTTGATTATTTTTTATACAAAAGTAGGTAAAAATAAAAGAATTATTTACATAAAATGTGAATTCTTTTTACATGACACGAGTGGTTTTGCTTTTTTACATCAGTTGAAGAGATAACTGATGTAAAAAAGTAAAATCATCCATGCCATGTGAATAATTTCCTTACTACAACTTTTATGTAAATATTTTTTATTTTATTTTGACCTATTTTAGTAAAAAAAAAAAAAAGAAGTTGGTATTATGAAAACAATACTAGAAGAGCTCTTATTATTGCAAGAGAAAAACACAACTACAATATTGTCGCAAAATACACAATGTTAGAGATAGGGGGAGCAACATGAAGACTTAGAAGAGTTTTGACTATTACATGCCCAACTCCTTATTGAGTGACATTTGTATTGCTTTTTGCCTTTTATTCTTAAGTCTAGTTGTGGGTACATCATGCATAATCATATAGAAGTAGGAAGATAGTTTCTAAGATAAGAAACATCTTTAGTACTTTATAATTCTCTGGTTTAATCGATTACCCCTTATGTGTAATCGATTACATAAGTCTTTGATATCTTGCAGAGAGTTCATAGCTCTAGTTTAATCGATTACTATATATTCTTAATTGATTACACAGTTCTTTTTTAGACCATGTATGTTTTCTTGGGTCTTTGGTTTAATCAATTACGAGGATATGTTAATCGACTACATTGTTCTTGAAAGTGTTCCCAGAAGTGATTAAGAACACTTTAATCAATTAAATCAAGATTGTAATTGATAACATTGTTCTTGAATATTTTCCAGATTTAGGGAAGAACACTTTAATAGATTAAGCGAGAAATCTAATCGATTACTTTCACGAGATAATCGATTACATTGTCAATTTAATTTATTACAGGCAGTTATAATTGTTTTCTCTATATATATACCCACCTTATGTTGTCACTTTCAACAATGATCTTTAAACAAACTTTTACAACTCATAAACTTCAGTTTTCATTTCTTGGATCTTTCAAAAGGAAAGTGAGTTGTAAACACATTTGAGATAAAGAGAGGTCCATTCAATCAAGTCTTTTGTTCTTGCATTTGAATGCAAAGGTTGTATCTCTCCTTGAATATGTTTCATATGGTTTATACACATTGTTATTGCATGTGCAAGAGTCTTTACAACATGCTAGAATATGAGTTTCTAGTTTGAAGCTAATAATAGGTTTTTCTTAGGCTTAGATTCACAAAGGACCCTAGGGTTGGGTGCCTAAGTTTCATTTTCTAGGTAGAATTTGAAATTGCTTGCGATTGCTTGTAAAAGTCACATTGCATATTGAAAATCTAATTCGGGTTGAATTAGATAACTGGATTAGCTTATCTAGAAATAGAGAGTGAACTAGTATAAATCTTGTTCTCTATGTTCTTTTTAACTCTCATCTCTCTCTATTGCATTCTTTATCAATTTGCTAAGTTTTAAAGATATTTCAAATTGATGCACTTTAACAAAACGATATTATGCTTGGGTGATTGATTCAATATTGTTTTAACAGTAAGTTATGATACAACTTTTTGGGTTACAAAAGTTTTTAAACTTTTTTTTTCTTTCGATTTGATTTTAAACCAATTCACCCCCCTTCTTGGTTTGGTTAGTCTCATTGTTTTTTCTCCAATTGGTATCAAAGCTAAGTCTTGAAAGTTGCTCAAGATAACTATTTTCTTCAAATATGGGCTATAAACAAATTTCTTTCAAAGAAGGTGCCCCTCTCAATTGACCACCGTTGTTTGAGGGAGAGCATTTTTCATTTTGGCAAAAGAGAATGAAAATCTTTATTCAATCAATTTATCCTGTTGCATGGAAGGGTATTGTTAAAGGATCCTTTATACCAACTAAAGAAATTAATGGTGAATTGGTTCCTAAAGAATGGGATGAGTTGAAAGATGATGAGAAAAGAAAAGTGCAAGATGATCAAAAAGCTAAAAAAATTTTAACTTCTAGTACATGTTCTAATGAATTTTTTCGTACTGCAAGGTGTAAAAGTGCAAATGAGATATGGAAAATGCTTGAAGTCACTCATGAAGGCATTGCGAATGTTGTAACGACCCGCCTTGCCGCTATGATATCACCACTCTAAAATGAGAAAGTTCAATTTGAATTAAAATTTTTATTAATTTGATTATGAAAACTGTGGTAATTTTTTTTTGCTATATACATTCACCAAATAATGCAAAAATATGTATACATACATGCGTGCATACATACATATATTAAACCATTATGCATCATTCACATGTCAAGGTATACTTCATTTTTTACATGGATATAAACCTGGAATTTACATGCCCAATAGAAAACAATCAAGGAACCAACTAAGGAAGAGTTTGATAACAAAACACAATTCTCCCAAAAGGAACTCCAACGTCATTTTTGTCAGCTTGACGGGTCCAACAAAAGATCTCCCTCCAAAGACACCTATTGCTGCTCATACGCTCCCATGAATAAAAGTTTGAGATCATCACAGGCACCAACCACACTAGTTCAAGATCAATGACTATTAGATGTCAATGATTAGAAAGGACATAATAACAAATAATCACAATCATTCGCAATAATCTATCAGTTCGATGTATACTTAACAAACTAGTCATCAACTTTTCAACAATTCAAATCAATTATGCTTGGAATGATGCATGCACTTGACTCAAATCTCAAATGCAATGTGGTATCATTCGAAAGAAAAAGCCTAAGCGTGTCCTCATGACACTCTCACTTAGAAAAACTTGACAGTAACTATCGAGGTCATCCAGTCGTGCACAAGCAACTCCCCCATGTTCATTAGCACGAGTCTCAAGGAACTTCTAAACTGAGTGAAATACCTCCCAAGTACCAGGATTTTTCCCCTTGAGAAACCATAGGTAGTTACTGTAATGACCCGCCTTGTCGCTACGATATCACTAACTCTAAATTGTACAATTTCAAATTTTAATGAAAACTCTATTAATTTAAATTATTAAAATGGTGGTATATTTTCGCGATAATGAAATTATCATACACACGATACAATTACATAATTAAATACATATGCATGTATATTTCAAAAACATTACATATCATTCACGTAACAGTACATAATTTAGTTGTATCTATAAATGTTTATGCTTGGAATATACATGTCCACAAAAAGAATCAAGGGACTAACTATGAAAGAGTTGATTAACAAAACACAACTCTTTCCAAAATTAATTCCAATGTCATCACGTCAGCTTGGCGGCTCCAACAAAAAGATCTCCCTCCAAGGTCACCTACTGCTGCTCATCTGCTCACATGAACGAGGGTTTGTGATCATCACAGGTACCAACCACACGGTACAACAAACGCAAGGGTGAGTTTATTATATACAACCAACAATTATCAAGTAACCATAATTGGAAAGGAAACAACAATAACAACCACAATTATTATCAGAATTCATCAGTCCAATACACACTCGACAAACTAATCGTCCAATTCATTTCACAAATCAAACAATCATGATTGGAATGATGCATGGTCCTGATTTCACTCTCACCATGCAATGTGGTACCATATCCAAGGAAATAGCCTCTCATAGGAAAATGATTCATCGCCTATAAACCACTGCCGCACGGGAATTCCAAACTTGACGGCCCCTTAGTACCTGCGTTTTCAGCTCATAGAAATCCACAAGTACACTTGCCTTCATTCTATTTCCATTAATGATGCAGCGTGATTGGTCAAGGTCACCCTGTCGTGCATTGGTCACTCCCCCATATGATGCAGTAGCACGTCAAGGTCACCCTGTCGTGCATTGGTCGCTCCCCCACATGGTGATCAGTCCTGAGTCACAAGGGAGTTCCAAACAAAGTGATTGCCCCCTAGTACCCTCGGTACTTACTTTCCATCATTCTATTTCCATCAATGCAATATGAAGTATGAAACATGGACACCATCAATACATGACCCAACTAGGAACACATCCTTCCTCGCAAGGGTAACCCGTCATGCGCCCCTCATATACATACATAACACACCAATATGGGCTCACCGATGCATTGACTGTGGCTGGGAACACATCCTTCCTCGCAAGGGTAACCAATCGGTCACTACATCCCACGTGGACATACATAGCATACAACCATGGGCACCATCAATGCATGACCTAACTAGGAACAAATCCTTCCTTACAAGGATAACCAGTCATACACCCCCCATGGGTAGCCATGTATATCCCCATCACACAATGACATTGTTCACATCAACATTATCTCTCGTCAATGTCATTATCAACATCCACATCACATCATCTCAATATCATCATCATACATATCAAACTCATCTCATTTCAACATCATCTACCTATTCAACATATATCTCATTTGAACATCGTCAACCACATCATCATTACCTCATTTTAACATTATTATCATAAACATCAATTTCATCTCATTTTCAACATTATCAACCACATCAACATTACCTCATTTAAGCATCAGAAACCACATAAACATCATCTCATTTTCACTACCATCTACAACATCAGTAATAAATACACTGCATCCCATTAGTTAAAAACATCATTTGCCTTGAAAACAAGCACACACAGGGACAAACACACATCAATCATAATACATCACATCCCATTAGTTAAAAACTTAGATTTTCTTGAAAACCAACACACAGTAGGGACAGATAGTTATCTTCATAGTTAGACTCCTTGGCCCCCAACTATGGTACCAAAACTATAACCAAATAATAAACTCCCATTACCTAACTAGGAGTTCTCCCATTAAAGCTTCACGGTGTTGTTTTAAGATCGTTCAATATGCGTGTTTTCGTCTAAACGTAGAGCTCTATATACCAAATCGAAGACAACTTAGTATAGATTTCCAAGGTAAAATCAATCTTAACATTTGGGGTCAAATACCCACTCAAATAAAAAAGGGGCTAAAAAGGTGTTTTGGGAGTTAACACCAAAAGACATCATTTTGAAATTTCGATCACACCAATGTAACCGAGATTCAACAAGGATCACAAAAATGACATCAATTTCATAAAAAAGAGACTTTTACAACGTCTCATTTTCAAAGGGTTTTCAAAGGAAGTGTAAAACTCCTAGCAACGGTATCAAATACACAAGAGACACTAAGAGAAGCTTAAACTAGCTAGGAGAAGACAAAGGAAACCAAGATTGCCTCAAGGAAACCAAGAAAGAGCGATTTGGAGGCTCCGTTGTCTACCAAAACTTTGAGAGGAGTTTTGAAGATTTCGTTCCGATTACGAGGTTCTTCTCTGTGCCGTGGTCCCGTGGCAAGAAACGGTGGCCCGTGGTGGTTGATGGTGGTCGTGGGTGATGGAAGGGAGGTTCTAGGGCTTTTTGGGTGAATTTAGAGAGAGAAGGAGAAAGAAAATACGTGTTTCAGCACTGCTAGACATATGGAATTGTGCTCAGAGCGCTGATCGCGCTTAGCGCGACATCAAATGTTGTTGTCTTGAAGATACCAATGAATCTGGGATGGTAGTTTTACCGAAGCAGGTTATGGGTCAAACTATCACTCTCGCATTACAAAAATAAATCAAACAAAGTTTACATAACTTAACATTCACACCAAGCAATTTCACAAGGTTAATCTACATAACCAATCAACTAATCCAAGCTTATCAAAGAATCAAATAACACAACAAATACATAAAACATCTATTTTCAGTTATCAAAATTTCAGGGTGTTCACTTACTGATAAGTTTATACTATTTCCACACAATTATGCAGTATGAAACATGGGCTCCAACAACAAACTGAACTTGGATAGTTAAAACTTTTAAACAATCCACTTCCCTCTCCAAGGACACTTATAATTTATAAACCAATCCCCTTCCCTTTTCAGGGATATTCAAACAAGGTTATTATACCCTCTATGTACATATACAACATGCTTTCATCTCAATTACATCATCAACATAAAGATAATCTAATCTCAATTTCATCATCAACATCATCTCATCTCAATGTCATCAACATCACAAGCAATCACATTCCACATATATACATATAAACTCATGTCTGAGATTCACATTCCCCAGGTCTTCAGGCAACATAAATCACATATAATAATAATTCGTATTATAAAGAGACTGATATTTTAGGGGATTTTTTAAATTAAAGAAAAGAACTATAGTATCCAAGCAAACTCTTAAGCCCATTTAAAATTTGATAAAAAAAGTAATAAAGAGAATATATATAAAATTTTGGGTAGAGTCTCCTTTGTAATTAAGACTTTTTCCAAAATTCCAACCAATACAACAACATCATTCATAGTTTTATTCATCAATAACAAATACATTGCATCCCATTAGTTTAAAACATAATTTTTCTTCAAAACCAGCATGCAATAGGGACAAACATACAACCCCACAACTGGGTCCACACACCCTAACTATGGCATCAAAAACTATAAACAAGCCATAAACTCCCCTCACCTATCTATACCTCCCTGATAGCTCCTCACAACATTGTTTAGAGATCTCTTAGGTTTATGACCATTGGTCCAAGCACAGAGTTCTATATACCAAATCAAAGATAATTCAGTATAGATTTCAAAGATATGGTCAATTTTAAAATTTTGGGTAAATACCCATTCAATTTTAAAAGGGGCTAAAATGGTGTTTTTGGGGTCCACATCAAAGAGACATCATATGTCAAGTTCTCCTTAAAGGAAATGTTTTGTTTTCCTATCCTCGATCCTTAAAGGAAATGTTTCATATGTCAAGTTCTCCTTTACTTGAACGTCATCTAATTCGACCTTATGAGATGGATTATGGATATATTTATGGAGTTGAGAAACATGAAAGACATTGTGGAGGTTAGAAAGAGATGGGGGTAATGCAATTTGGTATGCCACATGGATGACTCTTTTGAGAATTTGAAAGGGACTGATAAAATGAAGTGTAAGTTTTCAAGATTTCAAGCTCAACCAACCCCAGTCCACGTGGTGACACTCAAGAATACATGATCAACAACCTCAAATTCCAAGTCTTTCCTGTAACGACCCGGATTATAAGTTACTAATATGGATGCTTGATGTGTGTAATTAGTGATTAAATTTCATGTGCCATGTGTGTTATGTTGCTTAATTACTTGATTTATTATGGTAAGTGCTGGTTGTTTTTGTTCTGCCTTAGTATGCGTGTTTTACGATGGATGTACTAAGTCAACTTTGATTGGCTGTGGTTGCTACCCGAACACGCCAGGTGGACATGTCCTGTCAGCTGAGTACTTAAGAGAAAGAGTGTGCAGTGGAAGCTTATTCATCTCTATTCTCTTTGTGCTTTCCTCTTGCTTTTCTCCGTCCTCTCTCTGAAACTCTCACCCAGAACTCTCTTTTCCTCTCCCTTAACCTTTCTGTGTTGCCTTCCACCCACGAGAGTCACTATAGCTGTTGCGGAACTCCCGACGCTGAGAAGAACCTTGTGGTCGGAGCTGGAGCTTAGGACAAACACACCGTAAAGCTTGTGAATGAACTCCTAATTAGGTAAAGGGAGTTTATCGTGTTTCTTAACGGCTTTAAGTACCACGGTCTGGGGGCCAGGGAGTCCAGCCGTGAGGATAACTGTATGTCCCTGGTGTGCGTGTGTGATGCTTTTCCCAGAAAAGGTACGCCTTTTGGGAATGGGACGTGGTATGTCTTAGATCTATTGAGTGTTGTTTATGTTGATGTTGGGGGTTCATGAAGGGAAGTAGATGTTTTTAAGAACTTCCCGTGTATGTGTATGAAGTAGGCATTTTGATGCTGAAAGGTTTCTAAGACACTTGCGAAAGTGTTCGTGAAGGTGATGAGTACCGGGATGGGTTGGCCGGGTTACATATAGCCACAAATCCTTTGTTTGATGTTGGCTACCGGGATGGGTAGGTTGAGTTAGATAAACGTGTCAAACCCATGTTTTGATGTTGGCTATCGGGATGGGTAGACCGAGTTGAGTGGATTACGTAGCATGCATGCATGCATGCATGTAGGACGTAACCTAGACTTTGTTGGCGAACGTTTGTAGACCGGGTCACCTACCTGGAAGTTGTTTCCTCAAAGTTGTTAAGACTCATTTCCTTTTGTAAGGTATACCGGTTTCCTTCACCGGGTGATGCGCTGGAGCTGTTGAGCTCGTTACCTCACCAAAGAGAAAAGAGCTACCGGGTTGTTAATTTGGATGAGCTCTAGCCTTCTTGGGAGAAGAGCCACCGAGGTCCCCTACTCTGTTGAGCTTGTGTTCTTTTTCTAAATAATCGGGTTACATACACGTGTCGCCTCTAGAAACTCATCCTTCCCTTTTTTAGAGAAACTGGGTTCCTCACTCCCGGGATGGGATGTCCCCTTTAGATCTGCTAAGTCCAAGCCCTTTTTCTTGAGAACTGCCGGGTTCCCTACTCGGTAGAGCTCGCCTGCCCTTAGGAGATGAGCTACCGGGTTGCCCTGCACTCTTGTGTAGGCTAGCAGAATACAAACTCGGGATCTTACAAGCGCTATCTGCGGTAATCGATTACAGAGCTTATGCAATCGATTACATAGTGCAGAACCTGTCCTGTGGACTTTACAAGTAACCTAAGGGCCTCTTGATCGCCTTTGGTGAAACCTTAGCAAACTCAACCGACCTCGACCGAGTTCTTTTGACCTAGTCCATTTTGCCACCCTTGCCTTCTCTTACCTAAACTTTACTCCTTTGGCCGACCCCTACCAACCTGGTCCGAGTTCTACCAACCTAGACCGACTTTGTCCGCCCTCGTCCGATTTCGTTGGAATCTTACCTTGGGGTAGTAGGTATAAGTGCCAACCCGGACATCTTGTACTTCACACTGGTTTGCTTGTTTGTATATGCTTGTGAGTGACGTATGTAATTGCGTTGGTAGCTTTTGAGCTCGACCTATGTGTTGGCTTGAGATGATGAGCATGTTCGAATATACATAAATACCCACGGGGGTGTATGGCAGTATCTTAGCCAGGACGAGTTGATCCTGGGCCGGGCCATACATTGATGGTGCCGTGGTGATATTCTTGTTAAAACAAAGGAACACTTCAAAACAACCAAGAGGGGGGGTGAATTGGTTGAACCTTGGTCAATTAAAAAATTTAAATCAGAGTTATCAAAGGATCTTTATCACTTTAAAATGTTTTAACACCAAGAATCAATATTCAATCAAACTTCCTTTTTACAGAA